>CM049796.1:42092351-42182351 GCA_027422405.1 Ptychobarbus kaznakovi | reverse complement strand
AGAGAGAGAGACGAAGAAGAGAGAGAGAGCGAGAGAGAGAGAGAGAGAGAGACGAAGAAGAGAGAGAGAGCAGCAGCACACGAGGAATGAGACGAGAGAGAGAGAGAGAGAGAGAGACAAAGAAGAAGAGAGAGAGAGAGAGAGAGAGAACAGGAAGTTGGAGACAGGATTTTTATTTTATTTATTTTTTGCACTGTCCATTGAGCAGACCTGTCCTGATTTACATTTCACTACTGATTATACCCTGTATAATTGAGAGGAGTTACAGCAGATGTGTTGAGACCGCGAGCGGCGCTGAGCTGTCCTTCAGAGAAACACGGCCAACATACAATTACTGCAACATCTGTCAATGCGGGCACAATGTCTTGTTTTAACATTAAACCATTGCTTCTGGACAAAATAATCGGTAATTTCACTTCTTCCAGTAAAAAAGTTGTCCTCTCACATCAAAATCCACCCATTTATTTGTTTAGAGCTGTTTTGGCTTGTAAACAGATTTCTCTCCTGATTCACACCAGATCAGTTTTTCACTGGAGGAAGTGTTGTTTTTATGGATTATGGATTAGCAGGAAGTGACAGTTTGAATATTAAATGTCTTGATGGATTTATGAACATGCAGCTTTTGTCTTCTCCAGATGTTAACTGATGGACTGGAGCGGTGTGGATTATTGTGATGTTTTTATCAGCTGTTTGGACTCTCATTCTGACGGCACCCATTCACATCCATTTATGAGCAAGTGATGGAATGCAACATTTCTCCAAATCTGATGTAGACACAAACTCATCTACATCTTAGATGACCCGAGAGTGGGGGCATTTTCAGAAAATACCATTTTTTTGGGGTGAACTATGCCTTTAAATGAAGAACCACTGCAGTGAAGCGGGTCTGAAACATTCAGTAAACAATTACGCAGTGGAAACTTCATATTTCATCTCATCATACAGTCGACTGGACAAGGGAATTATGCAAGATGCTTTAATGAACACCACTATCATTATTTCATGTTGACTGTTTCACAGTTTTCCTTAAGAATGAGGAGAAAAGTGCATTTAGCCGTGAATTCGATAACTAAGCACCTTTTTAGAAGAGGCTCTGGGTGTTTTAACACCTTATGCGTCTGCTGACATTTAAGGTAAAGTATACGGCTGTCTTGAACAATGCAAATGTCTGACTGAAGCATCTGTGCTGCAAAACACTTAAAGCAGCTGTCAGCGGTTTGCAGAGGAGCTTCAGTGCCGCAGGGGAGAGTCTGAGAGTTAACCAGACAAAAACAGAACGGGAAAAGATTAGAAGAGAGATCAAACTTTAAAGACACTTTAGCTTCATCTCTCCACAGGACGCCAGAAGTCGACGGCTGCCTTCGAGACCTCATGGGAAGTTCCTCCTGATGAGCTCGTATTTACGATGTGAAGAGCGCTCGAGTGAATTTTGTTGGAAGTAAATGGATGTGTTGGGTAATGCTTAAATCTCAGGTTTTCTCTTAGGTCTGTTTCACGTGTTAGAAGCACATGAGCATTTAGCTAAGTCGGAAATTCTGACTTTACAAGTAAATGAAACATCATTAGCATAGTAATGCTGCCGGGGAGAATTGTGGGAAATGTGATTTTGTTGCACAAGCTGATTCGCTAAATGAGTAGAGTTTCTTAAAGGGACAGTACACCCAAAAATGTCAATTCTGTCATCATTTCTTCACTCGTGTGGAACGTTGCTTTTGCCACAGAATAAAAAGATTAAAAAAAGGTAATTGAGATTTTTTCCTCACAATTCTGAGAAGAGTTTATTTTCGTAATTCCCGTTTATATCTTGCATTTCAGACCTGTGAGACATGAATTCAAAATTGCGAGATATAAACCCAGAACTGCAAGAAATAAATAATACATTTTAAGCTTATATCTTACAGCTCTGGCTTTTTTCTTGCTATTCTGGTTTTATATCGCACAGCTCTTTTTTCTCATAATTTTGCATTGCGATATATAAACTCAGAGCTGTGAGATACAGAATTCTGAGAAAAAAACTGAAACTGAAAAATATAAACTCATAATTCTGACTGACTTTCTCACATTTCCAAGTTTACAAGTAACCAAGTTTATATGTTGGAATTATGAATTTTTTTCTATGAAATCTGAGTATATATCTCAACATTTTGCCACTGTATCCAAGTTTATATTTCACTGACTTCCGTAATATTTATATATATATATAGGAAGTCAATGGTGACCTGAAACTGTTTGTTACCAACATTCTTCAGAATATTTTCGTTAATGTTCCACCGAAGAAAGTCAGTCATAGATTTATTGCCATTCTTCATTAGCAGTCCACAAAAATGCATTCAAATTAAATAGTGCCTCAATATTCACAATTACATCTCAATTATGATTCTTGATTATGAATGCCACTGATATTGTGATGACTTCCGACTTTACAGTTTCATATATCGGTCACCAAGACGTGCTTCATGTGTTTGCAGAGAGTGAAACAGTTTTGTAACCCTGCGGTGACATAGTGCAATTAAGGGTTAAATCCATCAGTGTTGTGGCCCTATAGGGAATCCCTACAGATGTAATTATGCATGTTTTCAGCAACAGCTTCATGTTGTTATAAAGAAAGGGACAGGAATGAGAGCAGAAATGTCATGTTTAAGGGCACATTCCTGTTTTTTTCTTGAGCACTAACTGTGAAAAGCATCATACCTTTTCACACCAGGGATCATTTTGAAAGTCAAAATAGAGCCGATTGTTGCTTTAGCATCCTTGTGTCAGTCAGCAAGTCCTGACTCATGTTTTCACAGCTCAGTCAAAACTGTTCATAACTTCATGTGCCAAGTGAAATCTGCACCCTAAGCATTCGGATGTGCTCTAAAACCGGCTCAGAAACATTCATGCATTCTGCTGAAAAATACACCAGGGTTATTTTAGTATCACTATAGTTTGGGTTAATATTTTGAATTAGAGTTTATTTTTACATTCACATTTTGTTGCTTTAATTGTAGTTTTTGTAATTTTGTTGTGTGTTTTGGCATTTTTATCAGTTTTTGATTTTTAAATAAGTCTGTAATTGTACTGTATTTTTTTGTTTTGTTTTAAGAGAAATGTGTCATTTAATCTCTTGTTCAGCAATGGATGCTCTGCAGTGAATGGGTGCCGTCAGAATGAGAGTCCAAACAGATGATAAAAACATCACAATAATACACACCGCTCCAGTCCAAACATCTGGAGAAGACAAAAGCTGAAACAAATCCAGCATTAAGACGATTTTAACTTCAAGCCATTGCTTCCTGCAATACAAGTGCATATTCCATGATAACACTTCCTTTTGTTTAAATTAATCTGGTCTGAATCAGGACAGAAATATGCACAGATTTTTTTTCATTTTTGGGTGAACTATGCCTTTAAAGGGAACTGAAATGTGTGTTGGCAGTGTGTGTACACAACCACCCCATAATGATACAAATCCACCCAGTGTTTTTTTGTCTACTAAAATCTTTATCCCCTTCTCAAATCGAGCCGTCTGTCTGTGTGACGTCACACGGACGCAGGCCCCGCCCACGATAGTTTGATTGACAGGAGCGTTTCAGTGTCTTACCTCAGACCCGTCCTCAGTGAGCTGTCATCAGTCGTTTCACCGCCGGAGCAGATGTAGACAAGAATGACTCCTAAGAGATTGAGGTGTTTTGTTGTTGGATGTAATAATGAACATAGCAGTCATCATTTACTCCGTCATCTGAGCCGCTTTGGTTTTGAAGGGAAAGCGCCCTCAATCTACCTAAATGCGTCTATGTTCGCACGAATCATTCGTGATCCAGCTTCATCTACAGAAGAAGTGAGTACAAGGTTTTTTAAATGAATCTTTGCAAAGCGCCTTTCCTAATAATGTGCTAATTAGCAAGTTTCACGATGAATGCGGCTAAAGTAAACAGTCCCTCAGTGAGCGCGTGGAAGAGAGGGGCGGAGTCAGCAGAGCTCATTAACATTTAAAGGAGAATCACACAATATGGATTGCTCCGTAAAAATCTCCGAAAGAGCTGTTTTTGACACCACCAATGAAAATTTTTAACCAAACGATGTTACAGACTTTTCATTAAGACCCTAAAGATAATATCAACTTGTGTAAAATGGGCATTATATGACCCCTTTAAATAAAGGACTACTGCAGTGAAACAAGGTCTGAAACATTCAGTAAATAATTACGCAGTGGAAACATGCAAACAGGCTTCCTTCATATTTCATCCCATCATACAGTCGACTGGACAAGGGAATTATGCAAGACACTTTTATTTTGTTTCAGTTAACATTTAATTTCAAGTAAGGAAAAAGTTAACTAAAACCATAGAAAAACAATAACAACCCTTATCAATAAATCATCGGACAAGCTTCAACAGCTTGTCAAAATGCATTTTTAAATACAGCATAAATCAGACTAATGTGGTGTTTCTGAGAATGACCCTCAGCTGCACCGCAGGGACAATGAACTGTGTTGCAACTCTCAGCGCAGGATACAATTAGACGGTGCTGATGTGATTATGGGACTCTAGAGAGGCAGAACAAAACCTCTCCAACACGCCAGAGATCAGCAAGGACGCCACACATTATTGACAGCACAGAGGCAAAAACTAATGATATAAAAGCACTCAAAATCTGGAAATGGGCGGCTGTGAGAGAGAATGTCACAAATCAAGTGGAAAAATATATATTTTTTAACTGAACTAAAATAAAATATGAAATAAAATAACTTTTGAAATTTTATTTCAGCTAGTTTCTAAGGCAGCATTTCTCGTTTTTTGATTAAAACTAGTCACAAAAAAAATATTTAAGCACAAAATGTTTTATAAAACTCAATTTAATTTATCGACAATTATACCAGAAACTATATATACTTTCTGGTATAATTTCGGAAACTATATGTACAACTATATATATAAACTATATATACACATATAAATATATATATATTAACAAAAATGTTTTGGTTTTAGTTAACAATAACAACATTGTTGCATTCAAATGCATGTCGTTTCCATATAATGCACAAATCCAACACATTTCCAAGTGTAATGAGATATTTTGTGGGAAATAATGTCATGCAGGACTTGCTTGGAGTCTATTGTTGTTTTGAATCAGTTTTCCATCAGCAGAAGTACACAAGTGACTTGACACTGAGATAGCAGACAGTATTTGAACATATGTGTGCAGTGCTGTTCTGGAGGATAAGCATGATTGCGGTGTGGTGAGGTGCTGATCTGTTGACTGCAGAGATCAGGGCCGATCGGAGCATTACTGATTCACATCCATGCGGTGGAGACGCCGGGGAAATCACAGCGATACTTCACCAGCTGTGTGCTGCTGAACCTCCTCAGATCACAAACACCGGACAGTTACACTCGCGTGAAGCTCAACCTGAACCCATCGAGCGCAGAGATTGATTTAGCTAGTCAAGGTTGACAAGTTAAAAAATTGAGGAGTCAAATTAAAATAACTGAAATAAATATTACATAAGCATATGAATATACAGATGAATGTGTATGTGTGTGTGTGTATACAGTACACTGTACAAACACACACACACACACGTTAAAACTCAGAAATCATGTGTCATTGCTGCCTGTTGAGTGCACTAAATCAGTCCCTCATGAGTTTCCATATCATTTAAGCTCATCAGGTTTGAACAGCTCATATTTCTCTGCTGCTCGCACCCTGACATCAACTTCTGCTCCTCGACTAAATATGACAATAATGAAGACACACAGAGACATCCAAATCTCCCTCGCCGTTCTGATGTGCGTCTGTTTTCATCTGTGCAGATTCACAGCGGTTTGACACTTCAAAACCCTGTTCATTTCCACTGCAGCACACACACACAGACACACACACACAGACACAGACACACACACTCTCTCTCTCTCTCTCTCTCTCACACAGACACACACAGACACAGACACAGACACAGACACAGACACAGACACAGACACAGACACTCTCTCTCTCTCTCTCCCTAAGCGGACGTTTCTCTGCTCGACTTCAAAGCCGTCATCACCTGTTGGGTCTAATGAGCGTGAGCGTTACAGTGATTTACCGCGGGTTATCAGAGGTAACTGTGCTGAAACGAGTGGCTCTCTGCTTTCATAATGCAGCAGAAGCACCTGTATGATTATATCTGCAGCTCATTACATTCTCAGCCGTCATTATTCTGGAAGCATTTTTCCAATTAATTTTCTCAAGAAGACTCAGTAAAAAGTTTCAAGCCCTGTTTTTCTTGGGAATTGAGAATCACCGGTCATAATTTTGTCACAATCATATATATATATATATATATTTTATATTGTTAAGAGAGAAAAATATGTTGTTTTGGCCTAAAACTTCCCCAAAGAAGAAAAGCAAACATGAAGACCAATGTTTTTGTGTGCACACACACACACACATTTGTTTTATATTTTTGGTTAGATTTTTTTATTCAAATTTTTTTGTCAAATCAAATTGCATTAGTATTATCTTAAATGTGTCTTTAATTAAATGAAAAAACTAAATAATGTAACATTTCTTTTTATTTGACAATTCAAATTGCATTCCTTTTTTGCATATATTATTTACTTTTTTTGTGTATTTGTTTATTTCTTATTTATTTTAACTTTTTTGGTTATTTTTATTAGGTTAAATTCAAATAGCATTAGTATAATTTTTTATTCTAAATTTGCTATTTTGTAGATTATTTTAATATTAGTTTTAAACTAATTATTTCTAATAGTTTTGGTTATATTTTATTTTTCTTATTTAAATTGCAAAAGTGTTGTTTTCTATTTTTATTTATTCATTCATGTAGTCAATTAGTTTATTTTTATTTGTCATATTTTTGCTTTATTTCAAATCAACTCAATTTTGTGTTTGTGGAGTTCATAATACAACAACAAACTACACCGACTCAGACTAAATAAAAACATACACCTCTTTATCTCTTGAATGAAACACCAAAGCTATGGAAAATAACAGAAACAAAGTGCTTATATTGCTGTGCATCAGGCCACAAGAGAGCTATTAGAATCTGACTCAGTGGAAACCATCACTAAATTTGGTTTTGTACTCTAATCGAAAGCCTAAACTTCAGAGGTAAACCCAACCAGACTCGGCTGATGTGCTTCTCTCTGTCGCTTTCGCTTGGTTCAGGTGGGTTATTTATTCGTTTGTTGTCGTCTGGAGGTGATTGGCATGGCGTGATCCAGATGGATATCTTTAAATAAGCTTCTGGTTTCGTGGAAAGAGGCGTTTTGAATGCAGGCCGTGGTAATAAGGTCGTTTATACAGGGCCGAGTCTTTGAACGAGAAACATGACGAGACGCAGGAGACCAGAGAACAAACATACAGCTGCGGCCATGCTGACAAAACCACACAAGATAACAATAATTACGCCTTATGCAAATATTGTTTTGTGTGATTAGGGTGTACGAGGTCATATGGAAACTCGCATCTGAAGTCTAGATGTATTTTTACACACACTCACGAGAGTGTTAGCAGATGGAAAGAAGTTGCACAACATGATTATTTTCAGTGTATGTGTGCTTTGTACAAATGACTGCAACAACGTTTATGGAAACATCAATATTACTTGATTATACTTCCAAATACATTAGTATTTGTTGGTGTTTCTTGTGTTATTGCATCTTGATACATTTAATACATTCAAAATTAAACATCTATATACCAACTCTAAATTAAAACAGAAGAGCCTATATATATATAAATTTATTTATATCCACTGTACCAGAAATATGCAGCCTTTCTGATTTTCATTTATACTTTTTGAATCTCCAGTGGCCATCATTCAGGAAGTTTTTTGTTGTTTTAAATTTATCTTCTTAAGGACTTAAAATTAAAAATAAATCTATTTTAGACCTTATATTAAATCATTAATTATTTCATAATTTATTTATATTTTATTTCAAACACACACACACACACACACACCAATTTATTTTCCAATTATTTTTTACTATTTTGTTTTATAAATATATATTGTTTTCAATTTAAAAAATTCCAAGTCCAATTGAAATCAACTCTGATATAAATAATTATAATTTAATGCAATACCTCTACAAATATTAAAACATAATATTAAATTAAAAATGATATAAAATATTCTAAATATATGAAATATACAAATATTAAATATTAAAATACTTTTGTTGTGATTGTCTCAATTTAGCATGAAAATGTATCTAAAAAAAACAACTGGTTTTAAGTAAAACTTAAAAAATACTTTACTTTTCATGTGTACTTTTGCCCCGGTATGACTTTAAGTTATAAACTGATTGATTAACGCTGGTATTTTGAAGTTTGAGAAACTGTCTTTTAGCATTTAAACTCATATATGCGAGTTTATTAAACACACTTAAAAAAAAGCATTTATGGCTGTGAAAATGCACAAAAACCACAGGCCCTCACTGTTGATCAAATATGACTTCATAAAACTCAAAGCTTTTCTTTGATCCTTCTGTATTTAATCGTTCAGTCTTCAGATGTAAGTTTATTGCAGGCATCAGGCTGTTTAACATTTACACTGTAAGTGTGTCTGTTTAATCCAGACATCATTTTCTGCCTGACAGTGTCTGAAACTCAGCGGGATGCTCTTAATGTTCAGAAAACATTGATTAAAGAATAATATACATCAGCAGTGTCTTCAAGGTCTTCATTAAATAAAATAAAACATGTGAGGCCTTTGGTGGAAAACTTGGTATTTGGATCCGCAGCAGCATATCGGATGTCAATTAAAAGTCTAAATAATCATGTGCACTAATGAGCGCTTGTTAAAATCACAGCCACGGGCGGAAATAGATCACAGAGGAAACAGAATGAAAGAGAGAGAGAGAAAAAAACAATGCTTTATGTATGATTCGCTAATCTTGTGGGGTTTTTGTATTTCTGTTTGTGTCTTTCTGTATAGGCTACACTTGCATTCATGCATATCGGTGATGGTGCTTATTGAAGCGTGTGTCCTGTGAGACTGCGTCTGTGCATCTGTATGTGAGTGGGACTTTGTGTTTGCACAACTTCAAATGATCTTGATTTCGTTACTGCAGCAAAAGGAGCAGCTGAGTGCGAGATTTCTCTTGTATTGCTGTCGTAAGCTGTGTTTTTCTGCAAACAGGACCAAACGAGTGTTTATGCATGTGCACCTGTCTGTGAGAAAATAAAAAACATGGATGAGAAATGCCTCTGAGCACTGGTGACGTTAGCGGATAATCATCTGATCGTGTTTGATATCTGTGATTGTTAATAGTCTGTGACGTTAGGCCTCATTTACCTAACATCAGAATTGATTTCGGTGTTAGCTGAACATTAAATGAACAGTTTGTTTAACAAGACATTAACTGATGAACTGGATTTGGATTATTTGTGGGTTACTGTGATGTTTTTTTTCTTCAGCTGTTTGGACTCTCATTCTGACGGCACCCATTCACTTCCATTGGTGAGCAAGTGATGTGTTCCTGTGTGGCTCAGTGGTAGAGCATTGCGTCAACAGCGCAAAAGGTTGTGGGTTCGATTCCCAGGGAACACACATACTAATGAAAATGTATAACCTGAATGCACTGTAAGTCGCTTTGGATAAAAGCATCTGATAAATGTAACTGATGTAATGCTACATTTTTCTCCAAATCTGATGAAGAAAGGAACTCAGCTACATCGTAGATGGCCTGAGGGTGTGCACATCTTCAGCAAATTTCCATTTTGGAGTAAACTATTCCATTAAAAACCATTCTTACATAAATTGCTCCATTTAATTGATTAGTTCATACAAGCATTTTGTAACTTGTCACTGTTTATAAAAATATTAAAATGAATTGACAGTAAACTGAATCTAAATTGTTGCAAATAATAGAATCTTGGTTAAATTGTCACTAAATTGAGATTTTTTTTATATTAACATTTTAATGATAATATGTTTTATATAAATACATGATAATTTATTTAAAGAACTGTTAATTAAAATGTTCATGTACGGTTCTTTAGACAAAATAAAATTTGAAATAAAAGCTGGAAATTATACAGCCTTTTACTGCAGATGTTTACTGAAAAACACATGCATACGGTGCAAAACATTATTTGTTTATCATTTTCAAGCCAAATTAATGCCACAATGTAAAAACTGAAACAACCTCATCTGCATAAACATAAACCACATTTATATGAAACCATTTAATTGTAATAAATAGCTAGATTACCTTTTATGTTAGATGCACAACATCTGCTCTCAAACATGCAGCAGTCTTTTATTAAATGTTCTCATAAAACTCTGTAATTTGCCCGAAAATAACTTTAAAACTGCTGTGCTGTTCAGTCTTTCTGACAACATTTCTCTCCACATCGTATTATGTTATAGGCCAACATAACGACATATATTTGCGTCAGCTCCTTCACGGGCAGCAGACGTCTTAAGCCAGAGCTTTTATCCTCTAACATGCTCAATCATTCAACACCATTGTTCATACTTGACATTTAATACACAACTTTTCTGCCAATTCTATCTTCTCAAGATGGCACATTTGCTGCTATTCCAGTAAGGTCTCCACGGTCCATTTGTTTTTAAAAGGTTAATGTCAGTTTAACAAAATGCTAATACAGAATGTTAGTTTTCATGCTTTCTTCAGTAATTGATTTTATATACAAATAAACGATCTCAAAGCAAACCATGACACTTAAGCATCCTACACACAGGCTAATTTCCCACATCTGGTTGTTGTAACTGCATTAAGCAGCCTTCACAGTCTCAGCACCACCAAACTAATTCACTTTAGCAGAGGAATAAAAAAAGCAGTGATCTTTAAAAACCCAATATCAGATTAAAATCCGAGTCGCTCATAAACAGGAAGCCAAATCGAGCTAAACGGATTTGGCACGAAGCTTACAAAACATTTAAATGAACAATCGCGGGTAAATTAATCAGGCTTCGCTACAAAGCAGAGTTTAATTATTTTGCGCTATCACACATCTGATAAACCGCTTGCCTTGCGTTTCCCGCTCTTTTGCGATCCGTTATATTTTGTTCAAACGTGATATCGGCAGCAATATTGACGCGCGTTTTGAGCCAAGCCAGATGCATCTAAATGGAGATAAGAGAACGCGGGGGAAAAGACGTCAGGAAACCCAATTTGACCTTTAAAACGCCTAATCAGAAAACAGCCCCGTCTGCACGAGAGTTGCTATCGGATCCGACCATCGGAGAGAGTGAGGTATGACACAGAACGGGTTTTTGGACCAGACCAGTTTAGATTGTCGATACAGTTTTTTAAAACAAAACCCAAGTCCCAGAATGCACTTGTATAACTTTTCTGCAGTAGGCTATTCTCTATAGAGCTCAGTCCAGGATTTTCCCTCAGCGCTCAAAGCAATGTTGAACACAAGTACCGCTCAGCTGCACTTCTTAAAAAAACACTGGACCATAACGAAATACTCCCTCGACAAGACAGAGAATAATTAATATTTAAGCCTGTTGTTTTAGTCTAGAAAAGGAAAATCTCTGAACATATGGTTCTCAGACGCTCCAACCTTTTTTTTTCCTGTTGTGACCAGCATATATGAGGCGCTTGAACTACTGGATATAAAATCAAAGGGAATATGTTTTTTAGTAGTCTGAAGAAAGCTTGACATAGACCTACAGTGTCTCACAGAAGTGAGTACACCCCTCACATTTTTGTAAATATTTATTATATATTTCACGTGACAACACTGAAGATATGACACTTTGCTACAATGTAAAGTAGTGAGTGTACAGCTTGTATAACAGTCTAAATTTGCTGTCCCCTCAAAATAACTCAACACAGCCATTAATGTCTAAACCGCTGGCCACAAGGGTGTACTCACAAAAGTGTGTACACTCTTAAGTGAAGATGTCCAAATTGGGCCCAAAGTGTCAATATTTTGTGTGGCCACCATTGTTTTCCAGCAATGCCTTAAGCCTCTTGGGCATGAAGTTCACCAGAGCTTCACAGGTTGCCACTCCTCCTCCATGATGACATCACGGAGCTGGTGGATGTTAGAGAACTTGCGTTCCTCCACTTTCTGTTTGAGGATACCCACAGATGCTCAATAGGGTTTAGGTCTGGAGACATGCTTGGCCAGTCCATCACCTTTACCCTCAGCTTCTTTAGCAAGGCAGTGGCCGTCTTGGAGGTGTGTTTGGGGTCGTTATCATGTTGGAATACTGCCCTGCGGCCCAGTCTCCGAAGGGAGGGGATCATGCTCTGCTTCAATATGTCACAGTACATGTTGGCATTCATGGTTCCCTCAATGAACTGTATCTCCCCAGTGCCGGCAGCACTCATGCAGCCCCAGACCATGACACTCCCACCACCATGCTTGACTGTAGGCAAGACACACTTATCTTTGTACTCCTGGTTGCCGCCTCACACGCTTGACACCATCTGAACCAAATACGTTTATCTTGGTCTCATCAGACCACAGGACATGATTCCAGTTTTCCATATCCTTGTCTTCAGCAAACTGCTTGTCTTCAGGCCTTTTGCAGAAGAAGCTTTCCATCATCTTTAGAAGAAGCTCAGGGACGATGCAGCCATGTGCAATGTTGGTCCAATCTGATGCATGTGAAATGAGCCACGCTCAGCTCATGTGAGAGTGAGCATTTTGTGTGTGCATGCGCTCAGTCGCTCACGGCCAAAGCAAACGCTCACTAATGCTCTCAGACAAAGCAAACGCTCTGACTATTTTTTTTTTTCATTAATTTGTTTTCTGTTTTATAATGAAATTATTGAATAAATGTATCAATTAAAGCAGTAGTCCAATAAGTAACAGTTTTGTTTCAGGGTGACGTTCAGCTTGTAGAATTGAATTAGCCTAATTTAAATGTTTTAAATTCAAATTATTAATTTAAAAACATGTCTCGTTTTAGAAGCCACTTGGCAAACCTTCGTAAAAAAAATAAATTATAATAATAATTAAAACATCTGTCAATCTTCACAGGATTTTAGAATTTGCTTTTAGAAACATTAGCTTAGACAAACTATTGCTTGGCCTAGTCCACAGATTCTAGAACTAGCAACAAATATTTTTTCAGATCCTCAGAGAGTTCTTTGCCATGAGGTGCCATGTTGAACTTCCAGTGACCAGTATGAGAGAGTGAGAGCGATAACACCAAATTTAACACACCTGCTCCCCATTCACACCTGAGACCTTGTAACACTAACGAGTCACATGACACCGGGGAGAGAAAATTACTAATTGGGCCCAATTTGGACATTTTCACTTAGGGGTGTACTCACTTTTGTAGCCAGCGGTTTAGACATTAATGGCTGTGTGTTGAGTTATTTTGAGGGGACAGCAAATTTACACTGTTATACAAGCTGTACACTCACTACTTTACATTGTAGCAAAGTGTCATTTCTTCAGTGTTGTCACATGAAAATATATAATAAATTATGAATGATTCTTCATGCATGTGGGCTGACTGCATGATTTGAAGAATAATTAATGTCTGCAGCACAAAAAAAACCAACAACAAAAATATGACCAAAAGGAACATATTTGCCTTAGCAAACACCACTAAGCCAAATATTGTTTTATTAAACCAAGCATTTATTATTGATACACTCCAACAAATAAAGAATGACTTCAGTGGTTCGATTTAAGAACCTTTACCATTTATGGAAGCTTTCCATTCCACAAAAGGTTCTTTACAGGGGATAAACACTCTTAAAAATAAAGGTTCTTTATTACAATTGATGGTTCCATGAAGAACCTTTAGAATCCATGCAAACTTTCCATTGAACATAAGGTTGTTTATAGTTTAAAACTATTTTTTAACTATTCACACTAAGAAAAAATAATGGATGTTTTAAGAATGGTTCACTGAAAGGTTCTTTTGGGCAAACAAAACAGGTTGTTTCTACACATTTTTTTCTTTCTGTGTGTGTGTGTGTATATTTATATATGTGTGTATACATTTCCCCTAAATGTAAAATTGCCTCTAAATAATGAAATGTTCATTTGTGAGCATTTGAATGGTTTTTCTTGAGCTCGCTTCACCCTGCCTCTCTTGCATGTAGTGTGTTCACGTGTGTTTGAGGATGCTGAGGGTGCGTGACCGTTACCAAACAGATTTCATCATCCCGTATCATGCTGAACCTCCACCGGTAAACACTCTCGCTGTCTCCAAGAGAAACTCATAATTCCTCCAGCTAATCTCACGTCTGGATGCAGCCGTGTTTCTGAGCCACACTCCAGTCCCTGCAGGAACGGACACTTGGTATTCCTCATTTTTGGTTATTCAAAGAGCTATGTTTTGAACCTTCACTCTTAGAAATAAAGGTTCCAAAAAGGCATGTTTTCACGGCAATGCCATAGAACTGTATTCACATACTGAAAAAAATGATACATTTTGTTTAAAGTAAGTGGTTGCAATCAATTTATTTTATCTACATTTAAATAAACACATTTAGTTGACTAACTTTCAGCTAAATGTTTATTTAAATGTAGCTAAAATAATTATATTGCAACCACTTACCTTAAAAAAGTGTGATTTGGGAGTAAATTTCACAAACAATTACAGAACAGCAAATAACACATTGAATTAAAAGCAAGATTTTGACATAGAAAAACTGAAACAACATTTTAAAACATTCTCAAATAATCATTGTTTTACAAATGTATATGTTTGTTTTACATCTTTAGACTGTGGTGAATTTATTTAATTTGAAAATAATTTTAAGAGCTCCTTAAATACATCAGTTCTCACTCTAAATATATATATTGGTCAAATTACATTTTTTATTCATTTACGTTAATAATTAAATGACTCATTGATTATATGATTACGTTTATTGTGGTGGACACATGCCTTTCTCCAGTCAATATATCTGATGTATTGTATTTGCTAGACATTTTCCACACAATGTTTATATAATGTATGAAATACTAAATATAAATTAGGTTTAAATCATCAAAATATGAATTTTAACACATCACTAACAATAAAAAACTCTTGCCATTATTATCACAATCGACACAGATTTCCAAGCAACAATAATTTCATTGCAACACGGAGGCAGATATTTTTGAAAATAATATTGAAAGTCCTTCAACTTTCTAAAAAGGTCATGGATAATCCACTAGGGGACAGATGATATGTACATCATATATTTTTAGGTATGTACAGATCATGTTAATGCTGGTGTTAATGAGGTAAAGCTCCCATTTCTCTGCGTGTGTGTGTTTATATATTCAATCTCTCAGGGCTATATCCAGAGCTTGAAACTAGTCAACTAGGTTTCTATTACTATTAGTAAACCTCAACTAGGCACTGGTTAGTTTGACCTTAGCTATAAGGTCATCGTGGAGGCCGCCAGTTGTTCTCTAATCTAATGGAGCAGTTCAATTCGATTAAAAAGGCGTTTGTCTGCGCTAAGCACATGTAAACAGGAGACGCAGCGAGCACTATTAGTGCAGATTGTTGCCATATTAGTGCATTAATTCGTTTTCCATGGGAAATCTGCGAGCTATAACGAGACGCGGTGATGAGGGAAGAAACATTGACTGACGCCTGCTATCTGAGAGAGAGAGACAAAGCTGTTCACTTGAATACTGCCTTGATTTCTCATTTTCCTGACCGTTTTGATATATACCTTCAATTCCTTTTGCATTTCAGCTGACGCATGGATTTCATATTTGCTCAGGGACATAGAAACCTAGTCAAATTAGATTGCATTGGTTAACTGAAATCGTATGAATATAAAAGTGTATCATCTTCAGAAATTAGATTTCATTTCCGTCGTTTAAGGCAAGAGAGCACAAACTAGATTTTCACATTTCCTGTAAAAAATTCAGGAAATATCATCAGATATTAATCAAAGCCTGGCATGTGGTGATGGACAGCACAGAGAAATTAATAAATGAGAGAATGATCTGAATGATGGACTCTGAACAAAGGGAAAATACGCTGGTCTCATAAGGCTCCAGACAGTCAGCTTCCCTCCTGCATAACTCTACAAAAACACTTATACATCTTACACCAAAATACATATTTAACCATCTGCCTGCTGTTCAGATTATTCAAAAGCAGCATAGCCATTGGTTTTCTTTTCATTTCATTCTTTAACATGCACCATGCTTTATTTAGGAGAGAGTGGTTTATGATGTGCAATAGTCAAGAAGAAATTATGAAACTATGTATATTGGTTTTTCACAATGTCCAGTGTTGGAGAAAGTCACATTTAAAATTAACGCATTACAATATTGTGTTACTCCCTAAAAAGTAACTAATTACGTTACTTAGTTACTTTTTATGGAAAGTAATGTTACGCAAGTTACTTTTTAAATCTGGCCAGGGCTTGCTTGTTTGTTTTTAATATAAAAAAGTTATTATTTTACAAATGTAAAAGCCCTTTCACACCAAAAGTGAAGTGAATCCGCCTCAGGCTGAAGGAAATGTAAATTCACATCTGTACAGTAGAGGGCGCCGCTCAAACCAATCACATGAAGAATATTCAACACTATTCAGCAATAACTAAAATCAAACACAAATGTGTCATTCTTGCTTAGTATAGTCGAATTGGATTATCAATATAAATTATGTTTGTCTTATTTAACATTTATTGCAGATTTGTATAATATTCCGAGTTTGCATTTGACTGTTTTTATTCATTTTGAGAAAAACTGAATGTGTTTTTGTGCAAGTGAGATGAGTAAATTTAATACATGTTCATATTTAGTCTAGATCTACAGTAAGATCATGTTCACACACAACGCTCTGCACTTACTCCTGATTTCTCTCAACATGGCAACACGAGAGCTGGCAGTCAATACATGGAAACAAAGTAACTCAGATATTTCCTTCTAAATGAATGAATGAATGAATGAATGAAAGATGCATTTATATAGCGCTTTTTGTGTATTGTTGTACACCCAAAGCGCTTTACAATCATGTGGGGGGGTCTCTCCTCAACCACCACCAGTCAGTGCAGCATCCAGATCCACTTGGACGGCTGCCAGACAACACGGCGCCAGTGCCTCACCAGGACAACGGCGCCAGTCTCACCACACACCAGAGAGGAGAGAAGATGGAGAGGAGAGAGAGATAAGTGGATGGGGGATTATTAGAAGGCAATCAGTGATGGGTTATTAGAAGGCTGGAGGGAATTTGGCCAGAGGCACCGGGGTTACACCGGGTTACACCCTACTCTTTACGAGAAGTGCCATGGGATTTTTAATGACCACAGAGAGTCAGGACCTCAGTGAAATGAAATGAATTAAATGAAAAAGTAATGCGCTACTTTAGAAAAGTAATCTGATTACGTGACTCGCATTACTTGTAATGCGTTACCCCCAATGTCTGATGTCAACTAAAATTGTAATAAAGAGCCTGCAAGGCTGACTTTCTCTGAGTTACACCGATACAACAGTAGCTGGCGCAACATGGCAGTCTTTACGAGTCACTGATTTGTTCATTCATTCATCCGATTCACTCAAAAACAGGTATGAAACAAACGGCTGTCTTTATAAAAAGAGCCATTTGTTTCTTCATTCATTCAACCGTCTCATTTCATTCGTGCATGAAACAAGCTGCTGTCTTTAAGCAAATCACTGAATCATTCACTCTACTAGTTTGTTCATATTAACAGATTGCTTCAGGAATGAGTCATAGAATCACTCACTCCAACAATTCGTCATTAGCATATTACTATATTAGCCAGAGAAGTATATGGTAAAAATAGTATTATACTTGTATGTGGTTCTGAATTCAGCAGCTGTCTTTAAGTGAATCCCTGAATTATACACTCAGTTTTTTAATATGCATAGATTCATTCAGGTACTAAGAGACCATATTCTTAAATGAGTCTTAGAATATCTTGCTCAAACGATTCGTTTAAAAACACTGATTCATTCAGGAACTCAACAAATGACTGGATTCATGAGTTTGTCATTAAATGTAGATTGATTTGTTCAGCAATACTGATTCACTCAGGAAAGGCCATTGGGATGTGATTTTGACGAGGGGATGAAGCCGAAAAGACGTTTTACTCCTCTTTCCTTGTATTTACTTGAAATTGACAGATTTATTAAAAAGTAAACATATGACTCACCTGCTCAGATATCACTGCTGCCTTTCACGTCCAAATCACACTTGAAATGACGACCGGCGACGGAAATTAAAGGTCCATGTCCAAGACCAACATGAGACCTGTAGTGTTTACAAAAGCATTGTATTACTAAATGTCCACAATTAACTGCATTACTGTATTTTACAACTTAATAATTTTCAGTATATATACATACACACACACTATATTGCCAAAAGTATTGGGTCACCCCCTTCTAATGAAAGGTTTGACTACTTAAGCGTAGTCATCACAAACACCAATGACTTGTACATATGTGTAGTCATTTCATACACTTCAAAACTGTTACAACAGAGGTGTAAATACAATTTTTAAGTACATGAATTATGTTTGCATCTTTGTTGTCACAGTTTGGAAGTGCCTTTTTCTCTTCTAAAGAAGGGGTGCCAGTACTTTTGTCCATATAATGAATGTACAAGTCATTGGTGTTTGGTGATGAGGGGGTGCCAGTACTTTTGTCCATATAATGAATGTACAAGTCATTGGTGTTTGGTGATGAGTTTGTGGCTCATTTAAAGTCACACCAGAGGTGTTCAGCTGCTTTCTGCAGACCAGACAAGTTCTTCCACACTGACTGAATCATCATTTCTCTTTGATTCTTGTCTTATACACAGAGACACTGTCATGTTAGAATAGAAAAGAGTTCTGTCCAAATTGTTGCTATAAAACTAGATTCCCTAGAATATCATTATATGCTTAAACATTAAGATTTGTACTCGTGGAAATTACTAAAGTAGTCAAACCTTCATTAGAAGGGGTGCCAATACTTTTGGCAATATAGTGTGCATATATATATATAAATATATATGTATGTGTGTGTCATGAAGAAAATATGAAAACATATATAATTTTGTACATGCATTTTCTTAATACATTAACACATTTTACAGTGCAGAGAAACCTTCTGAAACCCAAACCCCTTGCCTGTGTTTTTTACAGTACCTCCTGAGCTTGATGTTCATAAAGACGACGCAGTGATGAGTGCTCGTATTCAGCTCGTGAATTTACCAACTCCTCAAACTCTTCTCTTTCATTTCCACAGTTTCACACTTCAGCGACAGCGAGTTTAAGTGCTCGACCTTCGGTGACAGCCAATCACACCAAGCACTCCATCTGATTGTGCAGCATGTATTGTGTTTGTGGCAAAAGGTCAGCGTGGCTGCGGTAATCTAAGATTGTTACTGACATTCACCTGTATGCTGTTTAGCAATGCAAATGACCCTCGTCTGATCGCCACCAGGCAGCAGCTCCAATCAAACAAACGATCTTCAGTCTGTGCTTATGTGATTTACGAGTATATGCACAGACAAAATGTGCACACCAATCTGAGACTTGCAAACAGCATTACAGCTGCCAAACTGATCACTTACATTTTGTAGTTTAATTAAATAAGTCCACTTGTAATATTAGTCAAGAAGGTCATAATTTTAGTTAGCTACCTTTCCATTCTCTCCGACTCTAAAGCCATTTAACAATGTTAATGTTTCCTCAAGGGCGTAGAATTTAGAAGACGCTCGAGACATGTCCCTACCAATATCCAGAGAAAACTAAATTGTCCCTAGCAATAATTTTGATCAAACTATTGAATCTATGTATATGTAGCCACCATTGTTGTAATTTCGCTTTCAAGTATGTACATTTAATACATGAGTGGAAATAAGAGCGTGTAGTTTATCTGTCAATCAGATGTGCTTGAACTGATTTCCTCTTGAACTATCATCATCTGAACTATGTAAAATATAGTGAATTAAGTGACAAACTCGCTCATAATGCACAATGTGTTGTGAGGTGCAGCTCGTCATATTAGTTTCACAAGCTAGCAGTAAACCGGGTACCTCACCTGAATACTGTATGTTCCTAGATCTGTGTTTAATGTTATCTTTGGAATAAAAATATAGATATTTTATTTGTAAACATCAAATTTAATTTTTGCTTATTTCAGTTAATCTCATAAAACTAGCGAGCTGAGCCAGTAGCAGTACTGACGGTGTCGCATAAACACGGCTGAAGACGCGAAAAGCAGAGGAACAACAGACAAACTGATTCAATTGAGTGAGTCATTTACACTCAAATCGCTCCGATTTATTCACTCTCGGGACTTTGATAATTCAGTTCAAGCGATTTACTAGCTTGTGATGATTTTAAAAAGCATTAGTCAATCTTTAGATTCAGATTGGAACTTAGTGGGTTTGCGAATCATTTCGTGAATTGAATGATTCGCGACATGCACTCCGAATAAGTCCTGATCTGAAATGTTTGAATCATTCAGGGGTGTGTTTCCCAAAAGCATCGTTAGCTAACTATGGTGGTAAGCTCTATTGAACTCTAATGGTAACGATGGAACTTGCGACCAATGCACCCAGATCGGGACTGGATTGGAGCATGGATTGCGAATCATTTAATTCAGATCGGAACTTCGGAACGGGTTCACGATTCTTTTGATTCAGATCGGAACTTCAGAACGGCTTCACGATTCTTTTGATTCAGATCGGAACTTCGGAATGGATTCACGATTCTTTTGTTTCAGATCGGAACAGATTCACAATCCTTTTGATTCAGATCGGAACTTCAGAACGGGTTCATGATTCTTTTGATTCGGATCGGAACTTCAGAACGGGTTCATGATTCTTTTGATTCGGATCGGAACTTCAGAACGGCTTCACGATTCTTTTGATTCGGATCGGAACTTCAGAACGGCTTCACGATTCTTTTGACTCAGATCGGAACTTCAGAACGGGTTCATGATTCTTTTGATTCAGATCGGAACTTCAGAACGGGTTCACGATTCTTTTGATTCAGATCGGAACTTCAGAACGGGTTCACGATTCTTTTGATTCAGATCGGAACTTCAGAACGGCTTCACGATTCTTTTGATTCAGATCGGAACTTCAGAATGGCTTCACGATTCTTTTGATTCAGATCAGAACAGGTTCACGATTCTTTTGATTCAGATCGGAACGGATTCACGATTCTTTTGATTCAGATCGGAACTTCAGAACGGCTTCACAATTCTTTTGATTCAGATCAGAACTTCAGAACGGGTTCATGATTCTTTTGATTCAGATCGGAACTTCAGAACGGGTTCACAATTCTTTTGATTCAGATCGGAACGGATTCACGATTCTTTTGATTCAGATCGGAACTTCAGAATGGGTTCACGATTCTTTTGATTCAGATCGGAACTTCAGAGCGGGTTCACGATTCTTTTGATTCAGATCGGAACTTCAGAACGGCTTCACGATTCTTTTGATTCAGATCAGAACTTCAGAACGGGTTCACGATTCTTTTGATTCAGATCGGAACTTCAGAGCGGGTTCACGATTCTTTTGATTCAGATCGGAACTTCAGAATGGCATTCACGATTCTTTTGATTCAGATCAGAACGGGTTCACGATTCTTTTGATTCAGATCGGAACTTCGGAACGGGTTCACGATTCTTTTGATTCAGATCGGAACAGATTCAAGATTCTTTTGATTCAGATCGGAACTTTGGAGCGGGTTCACGATTCTTTTGATTCAGATCGTAACGGATTCACGATTCTTTTGATTCAGATCGGAACTTTGGAGCATGTATCTCAAATGTATTTTCAGTTTTCTTTTTTTAATTGAACAGTACAACACATCAAACCATTAAGGCAGTACAGTTAAAACAAAACAAATACAAAAGAAAGAAAGAAAGTAAATAAATCAATCATATACAAATAGCTACAAATCCCTGAAGAAAATTAACCATGGTATTATTATAGTAGAAGTGTAGTAATCATATACTGTTCTGTATCTATATTCTGTTGTTCTTGACTGATCGCCACCAGTTGTCTGATCAATCACCAACCAAGTGTCACGAATCCGGTCATGGGCTTCTGTCCACTCGCCATCAGAGGTCGCCCTTCCATTGACTCTTGCACCACACAGACGGTTGCCTCATACTGGACTGCGTTTCCCATCACCCATTGCACTGATCACACAACTGTCATAATCACACGCTGCACTGATCACACAGCTGTCCCCAATCACACGCTCACCTGAGAGCCATTACACACACCATACAAAAGACATTCAGTTCCTTTCACAGATCGCCGAGTATTGTTCTGTGTATAGTGCTCTCTCAGTGTTAGCTGCCTAACGTGCCACTCTGTGTTTATTCTTAGCTCCGAGTATTGATCTGCATTATCACTCCCCTAGTGTTAGTTGCCTTACCGAGCCTTTCTGTATTTTGTTTAGTTCCTATACTGTCTAGTGTTTATCGCTCTCCCAGTGAAAGCTACACCACGGAAACCTTCCATGTTTATTGTCTCTTGTCCTCATTCGTGACCCTATATCTGGATTACCCTTGTCTTGCCGTCCGGGCTCTGTTCATACCTCGTCTGAATTATTGCTCTAGTTATCAAACTACCCCTCTTCTCTAGCCCTCTGGATATCATTCGCCGATCCACGACCCATGCCTGCCCTTGGATTACTCCGTGTCTTGCCTATGCCATACTTGTTTGCTGTTTATTGACCCTGCCTGTGTGTATGTGTGTATGATCTCTGTAATAAAGCCTTGCACATGGATCCGTACGCCTCACGTCTCGTTTGCCACGTTACACTAAGTAACTTTTTTTTAAGTAAATCCACAGTTTGTAAGGGGTGTGTTACCAGGTTAACTAAATAAATAAAGTAAGTACACCTTCAGAGGAGACATATGAGTATAGAGATGCAGTTATCTCTGATTTAGGTTGAACAGAGCTTTAGAAAATGGAAAGAGAATTTAAATTTGGCTATAACAAAAACACAAATTAAGTTATATTTTCCTATATTCTCATTTGAGTAATCAAACAACCCAAAGAACATTGTTAAAACAGAAAGAAAAGTCACTTACAAAATGAGATTGGATGATATATACTTTATATCACTCAAACTTAAATTATTTTATTTGCATAATTACAAACGGTGACCTTTATTTGACTGACTTTATTTTTTTATAGAACCTTGAATATGTTAGGCTAAATTTCTGACCATAATATATAACTTTTTGTCAATGCATCAATTTCTCAATGCATCAATGCATATTTCTCAATGCATCAATTTCTCAATGCATCAATGCATATTTCTCAATGCATCAATTTCTCAATGCATCAATGCATATTTCTCAATGCATCAATTTCTCAATGCATCAATTTCTCAATGCATCGATGCATATTTCTCAATGCATCAATTTCTCAATGCATCAATGCATATTTCTCAATGCATCAATTTCTCAATGCATCAATGCATATTTCTCAATGCATCAATAGATAAACTTGACCTTGTGAAGAGCCTGTATGAACAGGCGTCAAACACACACTCTAAACGAGCAACAGACCCTCCATGTGCTTCACAAGAGGCCAAACATCTGCTCTTCACACTGATACTGAAGTGAATGTACCAGACTCTTAGGTGTTAGAATCAGACAGAGAGCGCAACGAGAGCCAGACCAACAAACGAACGGGAAGAAAGAGGCAACAAGCTCATTTCACGCTTGTCATTCATCCCTCTGTAACCTGAATGCTTGCTCCTGCTCCTGCGTTTGGAGGTGTGCATTCAGACGGCTGCAGGGGGAAGATAAGACACCTTATTCTGCAGGTACTGTATGAGAGGAGAGGTCAGTCAAGGGTCGGAGGAACCATTTCATCCTCCAAAACAAGCAATCGGACGGCTTGTTTTACTTTGAGACCGCAGTTATTTGGTAAGATTACGTGACGCAAACGGCCATGATAGGACGTTTTAATGTACTGGCACACTCTTAAAAATAAAGGTGCTTAAAAGGTTCTTCAATCGATGCCATAGAAGAACCATTCAGTCAAAGAACATCTTTTTCTTACCTTTTTATAATCTGAAGAACCTTCTTTCGCCACAAACAAGCTGTTGTGAAACAGGTTCTTCAGATGTTAAAGGTTCTTTATGGAACCATTTAGACATAATAAGGTTCTTCTGTGGCATCGTGAAGCATCTTCATTTTTAAGAGTGCAGTGGCAAAAAATGCTCAAGGAATGACTAGAATATCAATTTACATTCACGGTTTAAAAAACACGAAGGACAAAAAACTGCAGGAAGATTAAATGAGATCAAATGAGACAGAAAACAAAAACATATGCTAAATATAAACAGCTAAGCTCAATTTTGAAATTTAAAATATATTTGGTTTTAACCTTCATATAACAAAATATAATTTTAACTGGCATAAAAATACATTTCCAGTCATAAAGCCTACTTTTATGTGTTGTTCACACATTTATTACAACAACGTTCATCTTCAAATGTGACATATTCAGTGTTATTTTAGTATCATATTATAGTTCATGTTTTTAGATTTTATTTTATACCTCCTACTGTCATGCTGATTTTAAAGTATTAGTAGTTTTGTTGCATTTTTGTCATTTTAATACATTTTCATTGTTTTTAAATGTGTGTAGATTTAATTCATTTGTATTTGTTTTCTTTTCAGTTTACTTAGTGTGTTAAGTTAAACTAAACAAAAATGGGAAATGTTGCCTCGGAAAATAGGTGAATTAATATTATATTTTTATATTTTATTTCATTTACCATTTATTTTATTTAAAGTATTTCAAGTTTATTTAATTTTTTGAATGGTTTTAGTTAACTATAATAGCCCTGAAATTAATTAAATTAATATATATATAAATATATATATATATATTAAAACAATTACAAAAAATATCAGGAAATATATTTGTAGAAAATAAGATATTTTAAAATATATATTTTTTTGGGCCATTTTTGTATGTATATTTTGAAATAAACTATTATTAATATATTTTTTTCGTACAGGTATTGTGCCATGCAGCAACACGCTCTGTAATGCAGGCAAGGACAATTTATATCAATACACCAAAACCAGTATCATAAAAGAGCAGATATCCAAATATGGGAACACTTTTTAATGGAGAGCTTGAGCTCAAAACACTCCCGTCTAAACCTATTCAAGTGTGAACCATCTGGGAATATTAAAGAAACTTCCGGAGCCGTGAGGAGACATCGAGGACATCTCTTTGACGTCACACTCGAGGTAATGATCTCACAAAAGACGTGTCATTCACTCGAGCTGACTCCAGCCTTTGGAGTAATAATAATTCTGCTGGAGAACATGAGAGCTGCAGACCTTCTGGACATGTCGATTTAATGAGGGAACATTGACAACTGGAATAACAGAAGCAGAAGACCAAACACGGCCTGAAATCACCCAATCACAGTCCCATTATCATGATGCTGACAAACGCACGGCCTAGAAATAACACAACTTTCAAATGATCTCGAGTCTGGGTTAGTTTGATTGCTTTTCTCTCTGCTGCAATTATATATATATATATCTCAATAGGTGTGACAGTGCTGGAGAATGAAAAATATCCTCATGCATACATATTAATTTCCATTTTTGAGCCTTTTCCGCACAATTTTTCAGTACATAAGGAAATGTATTTTAAAATTAACAATATTTAACATTTAATTTAATATTATTATTTAGTATATAATTTCTTATTATATTATTATTAATATTACATTTATTATTATTCTTTTTTACTTGATATGCACCAATATAAGAGCAATACTTAGCTAAATTTGACTAAAACACTTTATTACATGAAAAAAATACTTGCATTTTTTCAAATTGTTTTGAATTGAGTTTAACTTAATTTGACCAACAGTTAGCGATTCATGTTTCATTTTTGTGTCTATATGTTGCTTTATTGGAGCATTTAGAACATTTTATTTGTATTGAATGCTACAAGAACCAGAATTAGGCCTATATTGCATTCACATTGATTTCTCCATTATTTTTATATAGCTTTATACAATGCAGATTGTGTCAAAGCAGCGTTACAGTATTAACCAATATTAACTGGCAGAAAAGGTACATTTTCTGTTTCTTCTTTTTTCTTTAGTTTGTTCTAAAAGGTGTATTTCTGACATTAGCAATCGAGTCACGTTGTTACGTTATGCTGTTTGTTTCTTATTGTGTTTGTCATAATATTTGTATTCTGTTGGATGTTTTCTTTGAGTTTCAGATCACCACTGATTTGCTATCTCTTGCTGCTTATTAGCAGTAATTGGGTGATCAGCTGACGGTTCTCTATAAAATGGATCCTCCGTTCTTCAGAAGGGAGCGGGTGTGACTTCGGGCTGGTCGCACTACTCCAGGCTTCCCGTTGGCTGCCAGACCAAATTGTCTTTAGTGCTTTTGAATGTATTTCGTTTGATTAATGGTTTTGTTTGGAATGTGGTAGAAATGTAGGAGAGACCTGCTTTCTTTTGTTTAAACCCTCATTTGTATGATGTTTATGTTAAGAGTAGTTAGGTTAGATTGATTGTATTTATTTTCCTTTCCTTTCTTTGTGGTAGGTTAGTTATATTGCTGATTTATTTTTAGATTGGGTTTGTTTGTTATTTTGGCCTTGGGTCTCTCTGATGAAAAATGCCACTAGATTAAGCTAGCTTTCTTTTCCTCTTTACATTTCTTTGCCAACAAATTGTATTGCTTTAATATTATTTTTGGTTGGACCGTGGGTCCCTTAAGGAGATCTGCTAATGATTGGTGGTTTTCCCTAATTTATTTACAATAAATGTACTTTATAAGTGATTTTGTTTGGGTCCTTTTTGGTCTGACTGCCTGCCGGAAGTCCTGTTCTTTTAATTTATTGCGTCTTACCCCTAGCGGACGTAATAAAATGGGGGCTCGTCCATTTGACCGTTTCATCTAATTCATTCGTAAGTATGATTTATCTTGTTGGTGAGAATTATTTTGTCATTTCTGATTGGCGGTTTTTACTTGTGAAAGGAGGAGTGTAGCGAGTTTAACTATGGAGTTTAGTTTAGAGTATTTTAAACAGTCTCCTACTGTAGAGGCATTATATATATGCCGTAAATCTGACTTAATCCTTGTCGCAGATTATTATGATATAACCATTTCTAAAGGGGCTACCAAAAAGGTAATAAGAGATGTGGTGCAGGAAAATTTAGTGGCGGATGGGGTTTTGATAATTGAACCGAAGTCCAGGGATGTGGACGCTGTTTCTGGGACAGACGGAGATAAAGCAGAGGCTTCAGCTCAAGTTCCGACTGTAGATCCGAATCCATTGCTAGGTCTAAACACAGCAGATCTGAAATTGGCCATACAACTTAAAGAGCTTGATTTGCGAGTTAAGCAGCAAGAACATGATACACAACTGCTGCGTGTTAGGCAGTGTGAACTTGAGGCTCGTCGCGTTTCACCTAGACCGGTGAGTGGATTACAAACCCCGATGACATCAGTACCTAGTGTTTCACCAGTGGTTTTTCCTGTTCCACATACCCCAGGTACAGGTGAGGTTGATATCAGTAGGCAGATTCTTACTTCAGTGCGTTCGAGCGGATAGCTGCCGCTTTGCATTGGCCAAGAGAGATTTGGTCGCTCTTGCTGCAGTGCAGACTGACCGGTAAAGCTCAGGAAGTTTCTGCAGCTTTGTCCATCGAGGATAGTTTAGACTATGAGATTTTGAAGGCCTCGGTTCTTAGAGCCTATGAGCTTGTTCCCGAAGCTTACCGTCAAAAATTCCGTGGTCATTTAAAAGCCGCCAATCAGACTTTTGTGGAGTTTGCCCACGAGAAGGGAACTCTTTTTGATAAGTGGTGCCAGTCCAACAAGATAAATGATTTCGCGCAACTTCGTGAACTTGTGCTATTGGAAGATTTTAAAAACACGTTGCCAGAAAAGATTGTGGTACATTTAAATGAACGAAAAGTAAACACGCTTGCGCAAGCCGCTGTTTCAGCTGACGAATTTGTGTTGACCCATAAAAATGTTTTTGTAGCGTCTGTGCGCCGTGAATCTTCTCATTTTGGTGCTGAAAAGAACTTGAGAACCGTAAAAGCTATAACGGCAAACCCAGCTGAATCACGTGAGTGTTTTTATTGTCACGAGGTTGGTCACCTCATTGCGGGATGTCCAGTTTTGAAAAGGAAAAATCAGTCTCCGAGACGGCAGGGGCCGAAGAGTGTTGGATTTGCTCGTGTTACGAGTCTGCCAGTTAGTTTTGACGAACAAGTAATTGATTCTGGATATGATCCGTTTGTTTTTAGCGGAGTAGTTTTCCTTACTGAACAGGAAGATAAAATTCCCATTCGTATTCTTCGAGATACTGGGTCGGCTCAATCCTTTGTGCTGGGCAGTGTCTTACCATTTACTAGGGATTCGTATTGTGGTTCTGATGTGCTGGTTCAAGGGATTGAATTAGGAATAGTCAGGGTTCCTTTACATTATGTAAATATTCAATCTGATCTTGTTTCCGGATTTGTTAAAATAGCTGTTCGTTCGCAACTGCCTATTAAAGGAGTTGATCTGATTCTCGGTAATGACCTGGCAGGTGAAAAAGTACTGCCGTTTCCTGAAGTAGTTGAGAATCCGCTTTCTGAACCACAAAATGTTGTAGACTCTGTTTCTAACTTAACCTCGGTATTTCCTGCATGTGTGATCACACGAGCACAGTCACGTAAATATAGCGACGTGGTTGAACTCTCAGACAGTTTTCTAGTTTCCCCTGACAGCACTGACGTTTGCCATGAGTTCCCTGAAGAGGTAGAACACGGGCGCTCTGAGTCACTGTCCACCGTACCTAGTGCTGAAATTGATCTATCGCTGAGTATTGATAGAGTCACTTTAGCGAGCGCACAAAAACATGATGGTTCCTTAGCTCGTTGTCGAGCTGCTGTCGTAAAAAAAGATGATGTGTTTGAGAAACCTGTTGCTTATTTTTGTGATGACGGGTTGTTAATGCGAAAAAGAACACCAGCGACTTCTGAATGTGAAGCTGATGCAGTTTATCAGATAGTCGTGCCCACTCAATTTCGCTCTCATGTGTTGATGTTAGCTCACGATCACAGTTTCTCAGGCCATTTGGGCATCAAAAAAACATACTATCGCATTTTACGTCATTTCTTTTGGCCTGGTTTAAGATCTGATGTTGTAAAATATTGTCGGTCATGCCATACTTGTCAGATTGTGGGCAAGCCAAATCAATCGATATCTCCAGCGCCTCTCTGCCCCATTCCTGTTGTTGGTGAGCCATTTGAGCGTGTGATATTGGACTGCGTTGGTCCTTTGCCACGGACTAAGTCCGGACATAAGTTCATATTAACTATGATGTGCTCTAATACTCGTTTCCCGGAAGCGGTGCCGTTACGCACTATAAAAACTAAGGCAGTTCTGCAAGCTTTAACGAAATTCTTCTCTACCTTTGGTTTACCAAAGGTGGTGCAGACCGACCAGGGCACAAATTTTATGTCTCGGTTGTTTAAACAAGTGTTATCACAGCTCAATATAAAACATGAAGTCTCTAGCGCATACCATCCAGAATCGCAGGGCGCGTTAGAACGGTTTCACCAAACGTTAAAATCAATGTTGCGTACCTTTTGTGCCCAGTCAGAAAAAGAATGGGATGAGGGCTTACCCTTATTGTTGTTTGCGGTGCGTGAAACTCAGCAAGAGTCACTCGGATTCAGCCCTGCTGAGTTAGTTTTTGGTCACACTGTAAGGGGGCCGTTGAAGCTATTGAAAGAGAAAATGATGGGCTGTGAATCTAATGATGTCACCAATATTTTGGACTATGTTAGTTCATTTCGTGAACGTTTGCATCGTGTGTGTGAATTAGCTCGTGCTTCTATGGCATCGGTTCAAGCAAAGATGAAAACCAGATTTGACAAAAAGGCTGTTGCACGTTCTTTTAATAAGGGCGACATGGTCTTGGTTTTGCTTCCTGTCCCCGGATCAGCCTTACGGGCGAAGTTTTCAGGCCCGTATGTCATTGATGCCAAACTTAGTGAAACCGATTATCTAATTCGTACACCTGACCGTAAGAGGAAAACTCGCGTTTGTCACATAAATATGCTGAAGTTATATGTTACCCGTGACCACGAAATGAAATGTTCTGTTGTCCCAGCTGCACCTGTATCCGTTACGTCTGCACCTGTTCTTGACTGCCCTGACACAGATGGGTTAACTATGCGAAGTGGTTCTGTTACTGGTGCTCGTTTGCAAAACTCTGAGATTCTTAAGGATTTGAAGTCCCATTTGTTATATCTGTCCGAACCCATCCGAGCAGAGATTTGTCAGTTAATCAAAACATATTTGACTTTGTTTTCTGATGTACCAACCAGAACGACTGCAGTGTACCATGACATCGACGTGGGAGACCATCCACCAAAGAAGCAGCATGCTTACCGAGTGAACCCGACGAAACGTCAGATAATGCGGGATGAGGTGAAGTACCTACTTGAAAATGGGTTGGCTGTTCCGAGCTCTAGTGCTTGGAGTTCCCCCTGTATTATCGTTCCGAAAAGTGATGGTACTGCTCGTTTTTGCACTGATTACAGAAAAGTCAATGCGATTACGAAGTCTGATTCTTTCCCTCTGCCTCGTATGGAGGATTGTGTTGACCGGGTGGGGTCAGCTACTTTTGTTTCAAAGCTAGATTTACTCAAGGGATATTGGCAGGTGCCCTTGACTCCTCGTGCAGCTAAAATATCTGCTTTTGTTACACCTGATAACCTACTACAGTACACCGTCATGGCGTTTGGATTACGAAACGCTCCAGCTACGTTTCAGCGTCTGATGAATAGGGTGCTGTCAGGCATTCCTAATTGTGACGCTTATTTAGACGATATTGTTGTGTACACTTCTGATTGGAACGAACATTTAAAAACGCTTCGCATGGTGTTTGACCGTCTGCAAGCTTTTTCGTTGACCCTGAATCTCGCAAAGTGCGAGTTCGGAAAGGCTACCGTGACTTATTTGGGCAAGCAGGTCGGCCAAGGTGAAGTACGTCCTATTGCTGCTAAAGTGCAGGCTATTGTACAATTTCCTGCCCCGACGACTAAACGGCAGCTTAGACGTTTCCTTGGTATGGCAGGATACTACAGAGGTTTCTGCAAAAACTTCTCGGATGTTGTGTTACCTCTGACCAACTTGCTTTGTCAACATCGAGATTATGTGTGGTCTAGTGAATGTCAGCAAGCTTTTGAGTCTGTCAAATCACTACTATGCAGTACGCCAGTACTCTCTGCTCCTAATTTCTCAACGTCGTTTAAGCTGGAGGTGGATGCTAGCGCTACTGGTGCTGGTGCCGTTCTACTACAGGAGGACGTGCATGGAATTGATCACCCTGTGTGCTACTTCTCGCGAAAATTTCTGAAGCATCAGTTGAATTATAGCACAATTGAGAAAGAAGCTTTGGCATTACTTCTTGCGTTACAATATTTTGAAGTATATGTGGGGTCAAGTTCATTACCTCTTGTAGCATTTACAGATCATAACCCGTTGGTTTTTCTGTCCCGCATGCGTAATTCTAATCAACGCATCATGCGTTGGGCTTTAATCATACAGGAGTTTAACATAGAAATTCGCTACAAGAAAGGAAAAGAAAACATTTTGGCCGATACTTTATCTCGTTCGGTGTAACTTGATTTATCAACTGTACGTTGATTTTTAGCGGTGGGGGTGTTACGTTATGCTGTTTGTTTCTTATTGTGTTTGTCATAATATTTGTATTCTGTTGGATGTTTTCTTTGAGTTTCAGATCACCGCTGATTTGCTATCTCTTGCTGCTTATTAGCAGTAATTGGGTGATCAGCTGACGGTTCTCTATAAAATGGATCTTCCGTTCTTCAGAAGCGAGCGGGTGTGACTTCGGGCTGGTCGCACTACTCCAGGCTTCCCGTTGGCTGCCAGACCAAATTGTCTTTAGTGCTTTTGAATGTATTTCGTTTGATTAATGGTTTTGTTTGGAATGTGGTAGAAATGTAGGAGAGACCTGCTTTCTTTTGTTTAAACCCTCATTTGTATGATGTTTATGTTAAGAGTAGTTAGGTTAGATTGATTGTATTTATTTTCCTTTCCTTTCTTTGTGGTAGGTTAGTTATATTGCTGATTTATTTTTAGATTGGGTTTGTTTGTTATTTTGGCCTTGGGTCTCTCTGATGAAAAATGCCACTAGATTAAGCTAGCTTTCTTTTCCTCTCACATTACATTTCTTTGCCAACAAATTGTATTGCTTTAATATACAATATTTTTGGTTGGACCGTGGGTCCCTTAAGGAGATCTGCTAATGATTGGTGGTTTTCCCTAATTTATTTACAATAAATGTACTTTATAAGTGATTTTGTTTGGGTCCTTTTTGGTCTGACTGCCTGCCGGAAGTCAAAAGGTGTTTTTTCATTTATTGCGTCTTACCCTAGCGGACGTAATACACGTTCAGATGAACCAGCCGTGTCCGGGTCGTGTTCTCGTATCATGTCTGTCAGCTTCTCTGAAACGTAGAAATTAGCATGTTTGTATGTTTTGAAGCTTGCTGCCTTTGAAATGCTAATCATTACAAAATGGAAGCAGAAAATGTTTCATCTCTTATTCTTTTTGGTAGCAGCTTTGTTCATTTCTCCAACAGTTATGGCAGCGAAGAAACATTCAGTGCCAAGATTTCCCATCAGGCTAGTTAGCTTGTCCGTTTCACAGTCGGACTGACTATTTATATAACAAGGTTATTATCTCTGTCTGAAAGAGGTCACAAGGTGAAAGCAGTTAGAGATATTGTCCTTTTTTAAATAATACAGCCTACTCTCAATCATCTGCCTTCAGGGATGGCTGACGGGAAACTGACGTTTCGACACGGTGTCGAGATCCTGAAGCGCAGATGTTTCGAAACACTCATGTCACGTGACTAAGGCGATTCGATGCATCGGGCCGTGTTTCGAGGCGTGGCATACCTGCCGATTCTGCGTTTGATTGACAGGGTCGGGAACAAATCACACAACTGCACGTCTGTCTCAACCTAACTCCCACAAAGTACAAAAGTGGAGTTGACGCATCTTCACTTCGTGGGTTTTTGTGAGAGGATTTTTTCAAAGGCTGGAGAAATTCTATGTAAAAAAAGAAATAGGCTAAGTGTTCCTGTGGCTCAGTGGTAGAGCATTGCGTTAGCAGCGCAAAGGTTGTGGGTTCGATTCCCAGGGAACACATGTACTGACAAAAAAAAATTATAACCTGAATGCACTGTAAGTCGTTTTGGATAAAAGCATCTGCTAAATGTAAAAATGTAAAGTCCATCAACAGCAGAGCAATTCATTTTTTTTATAAAAAATTGTATATGTAAAAAAAAAAAAAGACATTGTGGCTTGATGTATTTTGTCTATTTTTCATTAACAAAATACCACATTTGCTTCGACTGCTTCAGTATTTCACAAAGCCTCGCTCTGCACACCACTACTTTATGGTGACATTCGGTAATGACTAAATAGTTCTCAGCCAACAGGGAACATTCTCACAACTTTCACTAATGCTTTTTAAAAGTTATATAAATATAGGACAAACGTTCTTAAAGTAATCTTTCTGGAACGTTCTTATAGCTTTGCTAATATACAAGACTATGCCTAAACTATGGCCGTAGAACTGGCTCCGTAGAGTAGCTATCGCTAAACAATCCTCGGCGATCAGAACGAGGACGTCCAGGGCTTATAAAGCGTGTCTCATTGGTTACAGCTGTGTGTGTGTAATCAGTGCAATGGATGATGGGAACTGTAGTCCAGAGTAACATGTCACAGTCAGTGAACGGAAGGGCAGGCACAGGATTCGTGACACATACAGTACCATACCTCAAAAAGGAAACTTTTAAGTAATATAGGATTATGGGTTATGAAAGGTTCATGTTTTGGTTTTGGGAGTCCCCAACAACAGGTTGACATGCATGCAAGGTCAAAAAACACTTTCATTGTCTTATAATGTGCATTTATTTTTACCTTATTTGCTCAATGACTCCCAAACAGTTCACTCAACAATTCATTTTTACAAACCCCTCCTTTGTGTGACGTTACTCTCCTGTGATTGGTACGATTTCATTTCCATTTCGTCATGTCTGTAATGGCTGATAAAGTAGTGTTTGTGAGCACAGTGCTGCTTTGTGTACAGCGTTAACGGGGAAACAGCTATTTGTGCCGCTTCAAAAGCGGGACCTAGTGGCAAAGAATTAATTGCATTTTCATTCAGACCAACGAGAATTTCGACAATTGATCAAGTGGGCGGGCAATATGCCAATGATTCATGTGCACATCAACATGAAACGGCTTGGGATTCATTTTAAAAACGACTCGTTTCAAGACTTTTGAGAGACAGTAACTTTATACATGGTGCACTTTCAGATTTAAAACTTTGCAGGATGATTTCAGTCACTTGGAGCTGCGTTAAACACTGAATGAAAGATGACATAATTTAATGCCAGCAGGGGTAACTTTTACTTCATTAAATAATACAAAATATTTTTTTATGAATACATACAAGGAATAGTTTTGACAGTATTGTTTATATTGCTAATGATGTTGCAGAGTGATACACAGAGGCGCTTTATTACTTGGCTATTGACCAAACGCGTTCCACATCACGTATTAGTTCCACAAGTGAATGTAGCTGCCTATAGGACTAGACTAAACAACAGAGCAGTTCACTGGTCACTAAGTTATATCAATTGTCAGCAGCCATTTCACTCTGTAGCCCAAGACTGGTTGCCCACTGAAGCTAAGCAGGGCTGAGCCGGTCAGTACCTGGATGGGAGACTCCTGGGAAAACTAGGTTGCTGCTGGAAGAGGTGTTAGTGAGACCAGCGGGGGGTGCTCACCTGTGGTCTGTGTGGGTCCTAATGCCCCAGTATAGTGAAGGGGAGACTATACTGTAACAAGCACCGTCCTTCGGATGAGACGTTAAACCGAGGTCCTGACTCTGTGGTATTAAAAAAGAGTATTAAAAAAGAGCAAAATTTTGCCCATTGGCCTCTGAGCATCATGGCCTCCTAACAATCCCCATACACTGATTGACTTCATCACTCTGTGTCCTCTCCACCTGTAGCTGGTGTGTGGGGGGTGTTCTGGTGCACTATGGTTGCCGTCGCATTATCATCCAGGTGGATGCTGCACACTGGTGGTGGACGAGGAGATTCCCCCCCTTCTATGTAAAGCGCTTTGAGAACCCAGAAAAGCGCTATATAAATGTAACTAATTATTATTATTAATTATTATTATATATATAGGCCTAAAGGTCTCTTAATTACTATTGTGTCAGATGACAAGTGTTTGCTTCTTCATAATGTGAAACGGTTAAAAGCTTGTTGAAAGTCTTTTGTGCTGCTTTCTGAAAACCTTTGAGAAACGAATAATGAGATGTCTATTTCAATAACAGCGTCTGTATTCATATGGAGATATTCTGCCCAAGTGTGTTTATAATGAATCATGTCATAATCACAGAGCTTTCAGCTCCTTTTGTTTGATTTTCAACTTGAGTTGGGAAAAACACATTAAATTCATGTTCATTAGAGAGATCAGGCCAAAAAATGGCAAAACTATAAAGACAATCTTAACACAACGAGAACTGGAGCAGTTTCTGCTTGTTAAATGCTAATTTACTGCTGGTCAAGTCTTTAATCTCAACAATCTGTGACACTTAGAAGAACATTATGAGAAAACTTGTGTCCAGCCACAGTATATTTCTTAACTAAATTATTTTGTTCACTATCTCAGTCGTACAGCATGTTAAAATCGTATGTATTAGTTTTATTAGCTGTACGGTGACTCTTTATGCAGTTACATCGATTTTCCAGTAGAAGGCGACAAATGACTGTTTAAAAGTTTAATCATTCACTCAAGCGATTCGTTCATAAATACAAGTAGAGCAAAGTTTCCTTCGAAACATACCTTTCTGCCATTTTTCCATCCAAAGATGCAAATTTAACTTATGCACAAAACTGGAATATCGCATAAAACATTATTCCATCCAAAGAGTCAAAGACAACAAAATCCTCACTTCCTGATAAACTGGCACTAAGTATCACTAAGAAACGTAAGAGAAGCGACATGCACACATAAAACAAACTGAGTACTGGAGAAAATGATGTATGATATGACGAGTATGATATCAAATATCCATAATCTCCTTAATGGTCACTCAAGTACAAACACAGATGTTGCACAAAAATGAAACACAACCACTCTAAACTGTTCACATTAAGTATGATAACTATAACACTATATTAATTGGTCTAATTCCATGATAATACCACAACTACAACGCCAACGGTGAGCAACGCTATCTCCAATGCTATCGCATGACCAATTCATGTCTATACTTCTGACCTCACTCGTACAATTTAGTACGATTTGTCTTACCCCAGTGATGGGTAGGTTTAGGGGCGGGGTTAGGTGTAGGTCATGCGTATAAATTCATAAGAATTGGCAACTCGTAAAATACGTACGATTTAGCAAAAATCGTATGAATTTGTACGAGTGAGGTTGTATGAATTAGCCACCTCGTAAATATGTTTCCACAGATGATGAACGAAGAAAACACTGACCGCCAATCAGAGTTGCCAAGTCCGCGTATTGAAAAAACAAACAATATTTGGGCTTATTTGAAAAATGGTTTCTTGTTGGGGAAATCTGACAAGCAACTTAGTTTCTTTATTTATGTTCGCCGTATTCTCCAATGCATTGATTGAGACTCTGTCTGGTCACAGTTAATAGCCAATCAGTGCAATAATATAAGTGCCAAATGCTCCCCCCTTCTCCCCTCATTGGAGGAAAATCACATTCAATAAGAAGGCGTGTGATGCTGTAATCCAAGCGATGATAGAAGTAGACGTCTATGGCAAGCCCTTTTAACATTTAAAACTTTTTTTTGACTATCCATAAATATAATTTCGGATAGTCACAATTGTAATTCCAGATATCTATATTACAATTATGACTAGTCGTAATTGGAATCAAGATATCTACAATGCAATTACGACTAGTCATAATCTTCCATTGACTTCCATTGAAAAATATTTGCAGATATCTTCAAATGAGTTTTGACTAGTCGTAATTCTATGGCAAGCCCTTTTAACATTTAAAACTTTTTTTTGACTATCCATAAATATAATTTCGGATAGTCACAATTATAATTCGGAGAGTCATAATTATAATTCGACTAGTTACAATGACAATTAGAGATATCTCCAATTATAATTGCACTAGTAAGAAATCGAATTAGAGATATCTCTAAATACTTTATGACTAGTCATAATCTTCCATTGACTTCCATTGAAAAATATTTGCAGATATCTTCAAATGGGTTTCGACTAGTCGTAATTTCAATTGAAGATATCTTTAAATTAGTGGTGGGCCGTTATCGGCGTTAACGTGCTGCGTTAACGTGAGACTCTTATCGGCGATAAAAAAAAATATCGCCGTTAATCTATTCTCAAAGTTGGGTTGGGAGCTGGGTCTATACTACGCAAGCTATGATGACTTTCACCCTGATATTTTAGCGCGGATGTATACCTAGCCGAATTGCACTGTAGGGGGCGAGAACGAGTCTTCGAACTAGAGGCTCGCAGTCCGTGATGGACAGATTGTTAACGGCTGGTCTGTGTGGTAATACAATCGGGCAGGACATCCAAACGCTCACCTATCATTCATCAACCTCAAATATGGCTTTTCATCTGAAAGATGTATGTAGTAGCAACTTTACATGGCCGCTCAATATGATGTTAACCTAGAGAAATGTGCGCTATTGAAGTGTTTGTGTTTGCTGCAGGACAGGCTCCGGTGCGCTCACTTGCTCTTAAAATCTCCGTCATTTTTGGTCATACAGATAAAAGTAGCCTAATACATCTTTCGAATCTGTAAAGACTCTACGTTTATTTGTGTGCACTCAGAATAACAACGAAACGTTGCGCTTTTAAGCAAACCGGATGCGCTTTAGGTCTCATGTGAACTTGAGCGAGAAACTTCGAAACTCGAATATATCTAAAAATACAGTACATAGAAAAATATATCTATAGAGAGTGAAATGTCAACAAAAAAAATAGAAGACGTGTGTGTTAGCATGGATGATTTACATGAAATTTAATCTGTGCAACACTGTGCATAATAAGATGGCTTTCAGTTCAATATAATAACAAAAAACTACATTTTGGGTTTTTATTCAACTAATAAGGTGGGCACGCTGTGATCTGTACTATATTTTTACTGTAATTGACAGTTATCGGCAAAAAAACCAAAAAAAAACAACAACACGGGAGTGGGAGGGAATGGGAGTCATTCTTCCGGGAGTGGAACGGGATTTTCCTCCATTTTTTTAGTGGGATTGGGACGGGAAGAGATTAAAGTTTGTGATGCATTTTGGAAACAGGAGATGAGCCCCTGGTCTAATGCGCCACCTGGCTTGAGAAACCCGTTCTCAAAGACTTACTTGTAGTCATTATTTGGGTAGCACACATATTCTGAATGCCTTCGGCAGAATTCAAATGAGCCATTTTAATCTAGATTAATCTAGATTAATTCCAAGATTAATCTAGATTAATCTAGATTAAAAAAATTAATCTATGCCCACCTCTACTTTAAATATGATTTTCCTAGTCAAAATCCCAATTAAAGATATCTACAACTCTAATTTGACTAGTCATAAATTAATTGCAGATATCTGCAAATGTATTTGGAATATCTTTAAAAAATTTAAATTAGAGATATCTCTAATTGTATTTTGACTAGTCAAATCATATTTAAAGATATCTTGAATTGAGATTACGACTAGTCAAAACTCATTTGAAGATATCTGCAAATATTTTTCAATGGAAGTCAATGGAAGATTATGACTAGTCGTAATTGCTTTGTAGATATCTGGAATGTGTTTTATGACTAGTCATAAACACATTGTAGATATCTTGATTCCAATTACGACTAGTCATAATTGTAATATAGATATCTGGAATTACAATTGTGACTATCCGAAATTATATTTATGGATAGTCAAAAAAAAGTTTTAAATGTTAAAAGGGCTTGCCATAGACGTAGAGTGGGGTGACTATCTTTCAGCACTAATTTTTTACAATGCATTTGTAATGTATTAATTATCACGGGCTGTAATAAAAAACAATTAGTCCTATACTAATACTAAGAGTAAATACAGGTTTGAACGGCCTATATTTGAGTAGGCTAGAAATATGTGGCTATGTTACAGCTCCCCTTTGAAGCTCTTGTGTTTTTATACTTTTACATCTCTCCAATTCTATTCTGCTCACAGGCGATTAGAGATGAGTTTTGTTCCCACTTTTGTTGCAGTTTGCTGATTTATGTAAAACAGCTTCTGTTTTTGCTTTTCAGATAAAAGACTGTTTCAGTTTAATATGATGCAGGCTCATTTATTGGTAATAAATAAATGATATTGATGATAATAAAGCTTGTTTTTGAAGCAGCGGTTGCTTATTTGTCTCGAGTTGGCAACAGTGCAGCCAATCAGAATCCTGCTTTAAAGAGCGCGAACATTTAAAGCGGCAGGCCGCAAAACTGCAAAGTGCGTAAATAATCAATATAATGTTATTGTGCATCGGTGTGAACGCAGCAGGACATCGTTTAATCTGGCTGTCGTTCTTGGTTTGAACTGGTCTTAACTGCATTTTTAGACCTAAAAAGAGACACTGAACATCTTCAGGGTCAAAGATTGTTATTTTCTGTGTTTTCAAAGACGTCTACTGAGTGTTTAGATGTAGGGCAGCAGAACAGCGCCAAGACACAAACGACACGGGCCTGGCACAGAAACAGTCCTGTTCAATGAATATTGGATTATTGAATGATATTAAAGAAAATCTCATTCCATTTTCATCTTTATTGCTCGTTTGTAGTTTTTTTTTTTACACCTCATTATACGCCCTTGATGCAGACGGGCAGATGTTCAGAAATTCACGCCAGAAGCCAAAGAAGAACATAAGGATGATGAGGGGTGTGTGTGACGGATATAACAGCCTGGATCGTTATTGGGGCTCAAATTCAAGAATCCAATTAAAAAGGCCAACGGAGCAGAACCGATAGGACAAGTTCACTTTCAGACCGGACCATGACAGGAACCCAAAACACTGACTTCATATCATCATGCAGACTTTTATTGTAGCCTATGCTTTTATGTAAATTTGCAGAAACTCAAGAGAATGACTAAAACTTCACAGCCTTTACATTAAATTATTTCACTAAAATACATATAAAATGTATATATTTTTTTACAAATATGCAAAATATTTTTTATATATTATTTAAATACAAAATTATATAAAATATATTTTACAATTAAAAATTCTAAAAAGTCATTAATAGGCTCTATTAAAATGCAAAATAACAATTTCTTTATATAATTAAAATATTTTTCAATTGAAAATGCTAATTTAACATTTTTATATTATATAAAATGAATACAAATAATTGTATAAATAAATAGCTTCTCATGTTTCTCGTGTATAGGCCGAATTTTCATCCAGATTTAAAGATTATGCACTTTTCACTAAATAAAACTGTTAACATAGTTACTAATCTTGCCAATATTTCAACTATCTCTTTGTTATCAGCAGCATATGTGACACTCTCTCCAAAGTATTTTTGACTTGAACTGTAGAGATGCATTTGCAATGGGACACAGCCTGGTGGAGGGTTTAAAAGCATCACATATTTTCATTAAAATGTTATTTTAGGTTGTTTTGAACCAGCAGCAATCTTTCAATAACAACACATCAACAAAGCACAGCCAACCCTGCAGCAAATTATCCCATATGTCACTAATGTTTCATATTTAGCTGTTTACTTTCATCTAAAAATACTGCCGTTTATCTGTTAAAATACTGATTACTACAGACCCGAGAGATTAAAATATTAAAAATAAAGACCTTTCCATTTGCACTTCTTGCTATGCTGTTCACCTCTACTTTCTCATGGAAAAACACTAAAGCACAGAGACATTGTGAGCTTTTGCTCGTCTGAACACACTTTGACTGCACATGATCAATATAAACTACTACACTTTGGTTGAACATTGTATTGTGAGAATCGGTACTTTAAGATTGATTTTCTCACTTGTACGTGTCTCTCTGTTTGTGTCCAGTCTTTTCACTGTATTGTTGAGCGACAAAAAGCTGTGACACAAAAGGAGAATGTGTGTGTTCTCATGCGTTCAGATGTTCTGGTTGAGTCGAGGACATCTTAAAAGTGTGGTTTATCTTAAACCGGTTCCTTGTGCCAGTGATCATGAACACCCACCCACATACTGACATTTACGACTTTGCAGAGTTTAATTAGAACGGCTAAAAGTTAAACATTTTATGGTACTGCAAAGACACAATCCAAATGTCTAATCTAAGATTGAATCAATATTGAAATCCGTACATGCACGGGCAGTTTATGGCCCCTATATAGCGTCATCGGGGCTCTGTTCCAAAACCTAGTGAGCTGCTTCGCCATCTGCTGTCTACATAAGAGGTGTCATCTAAGGACTCCTACACGTGACCTATTTAAAAGAGAATTGCATCACTTGCTCAACAATGGATGTGAATGGGTGCCGTCAGAATGAGAGTACAAAGAGCTGATAAAAACATCACAATAATCCACAAGTAATCTACACCACTCCAGTCCATCAGTTAATGTCTTGAGAAGACAAAAGCTGTGTGTTTGTACGAAACGAATCCATCATTAAGATGTCCCCCCCGAACTCATGCCCCATCAAAAATATTGGGTGCATGACGCCTCTTTTATGCTAAAAATCATTGGAGTATTAAGTAAAGATCATGTTCCATAAAGATATTTAGTAAATTTCTTACCGTAAATATAGACAGTTTCAACAGCAACAACATTAACAAACCCCTTTTGTGGCCCAAACTTAACTTCTGGTAGACTTCTGTTTGCAAAGTCCCTCTAGAGTAGATTATTGTCTGATAACAAGCAAAATATGTGTGCCGCATAAATCAGACGGGCTTATTGAAAATGCAAACTCATTCTCTGCCAGCAGGAGGTGCTTCTGGAGCGGCAGAGACAGAGGTTTACTCAGTAACGGCTGTAATCAAATACACACTACGCTCACAAACTCTGCTTTATTACAGGCAAGATGAATGATAACGACATTGAAGGTTTTCTGAATACAGACGGTTTCCTTCAGAGATACAGTGATATAAAAACACACGTGCAGTGCTCATGTTTATTCAAGGAACTCAAAGCCTTTTGGAAAATCTATTTGAGGCGGTCAGTTTTGATATCAAATAAATCAATGCACGGGAAACACATCCCACAGCACAACAACCGGTCCAGCTTAAGTCTACTCATCACTTTAACTTTAACTGTGTTTGTAGTCGGCACCACTAGCCAGACGATAAACAAACACAGACCAGAAGTTAACGTCAGGTGCGTGCGCCCGATTAAACATCTGCATCAAAACAAAACAACACATTTTGATTAGTAATATTCATTTTTAAGAACTTCATTTGGACAACTTTAAATGTGTTTTTCTCAATAATTTGATGTTTTTGCGCCCTCAGATTCCAGATTTTCAAATAGTTGCATCTCAGCTCAAATATTGTCCAATCATAACAAACCATAAGGTGAAGTCAGCTAAAATGGGCCACGTTTTGGTAAATGACTTATAATACCATCAAATAAGCTATGCATGAGATCTGACGATATTCTTATAAATTAGCATGGGTCTCTTAAATATATTTATATTTTTTAAATGTGAAAAAGTATAAAAGTTTTAAAATTATGAGAGTTAGAGTATCAGTGCGTACCTTCTTGAGCCACGGCACAACATTCAGGTAAAATGGGCCGATATAAAAAGAGAACAACAGGTCATTTCAGCTTAAATCAGTTTATTATTAACAGTACACTGATAGCATTGTCTTTAGTGTGCCATAGCAACACCATAAATGTATTTCATAAAATAGAAAGTTGAATGAATATTTAATTAAATACTGCAATTAAAAATGAACTGATCGTGTTGTATAGGTGTGTGTTTCTGTGCACTGGTGTCTTTTGTGTGCATGTATGTGTGTGTGCTTGTAGTTTTTTTAAAGACTGTTAATATTTTGTATGGATACACATCTAGGCCTGTAAACTATTTTCATCTTCAATGTGTGTGTGTGTGTGTGTGTGTGTGTGTGTGTGTGTGTGTGTGTGTGTGTGTGTGTGTGTGTGTGTGTGTGTGTGTGTGTGTGTGTGTACGGCCCATTTTAGCTGAAAATCATGGCCCATTTTAGCTTAACCAGCCATTTCTACCACAAAAATCAAAGTTTCTCTTTTATAAATTAAACTTTTATTTGAAAGATCATGTCAAAACATTGTTCATAAACCTTTGCGTTGTTGATAAGCTTACTTATAATTGCTTTACCCTTATTAGTGATGAATGGAATTTTCTCTGTCAGGCTTAATTACCGTACAATTTCTCTGACAAGCTTCATGAAACACTCTGCCCTGCCAGCCTTAAAAACAATGCAGGATAAGTTATTATGATTTTTTATAAAAAAAAATTTAAAGAGATATGATGCTACAACCTTATTTGGCCTATTTTACCTGATTACCATTTCACCATAAAATCTCAATTTCACAAAATTGACCCTTATGATTGGTTTTGTAGTCCAGGGTCACATATAAGCAGTCAAGTGACATAAAGGGGGACAAGGGGTTTGTGTGGATTCAGTGTGTGTTAAGGGCACTGCGCTTTGGCGTTTTTAAGACCTGGGACAGGCTTGTGCACACGCTCTCAAGTGGCCAAGGGTACTGGACAAGGCAAGAGGAATGTAAAGAGAGTCAAACCTCGTTTCGCTGGTCGAGAGGGAGGAGCAGATCCTCGTGACTCCGCCCCCGAGCGCGGCGCAGGTTTCATTAAGCCCCGCGCGGCGCGTCCGCTCCAGCATCATTATCAGAAGCAGCGACGGCGGCACCGTCATGGCGCGGGAGTCTCCATCCTCATCGCTGTGTCTGGAAAAAACGCGCACTTCTCACCCGCTCTCCTAGTGCCCCCCCTCCTCGCGAGTCAGCAAGGTGATGCAAGCCCTCCACAGACCCGGGCTGCACCGGACACCTGACGCCGAGCTGTGGCTGGACCGGATGGCGGACCTCCAGAACCAGAGCTCCGCGAACGGCACCGAGCTCAGCCGCTTCAGCAACCTGGAGGACATCAACCTGCTCGCGGACGGAACGCTGGAGCTGCGCGTCATGATCTCCATCGTGTACTCGGTGGTGTGCGCGGTGGGTCTGGTGGGCAACCTGCTGGTCTTCTTCCTCATGAAAGTCCGGCAGGGGAGGAAGAAATCCACGATCAACTACTTCATCATGAACCTGGCGGTCACGGACTTCCAGTTCGTCCTCACGCTACCCTTCTGGGCCGTGGACACGGCGCTGGATTTCACCTGGCCGTTTGGACACGTCATGTGTAAGGTGGTGGTCACGGTGACCGTGATGAACGTGTACGCGAGCGCCTTCTTCCTCACCGCTATGAGTGTGACGCGCTATTGGTCAGTTGCGTCCGCGCTCAAGGACCGAACGCGCAACAGGCGCTGCTCGGTGAAGCTGGTCAGCGCGCTTCTGTGGCTCCTAGCCACCGCTGCGTCGGTTCCCACGGCGATCTTCTCTACGGTGAGCTCGATCAACGGCGTCAAGCTGTGCCTCCTGCGCTTCCCCAACGGCCAGCACTGGCACGCTCTGTATCACCTGCAGAAGATCCTAGTGGCGTTTGTGTTTCCGATGCTCATCACCGTCGTGTGTTACCTTCTCCTGTTGCGCCTCATTCGCCTGCGGAGCATGAACAACAACCTCCCCAAGCGCAGGTCCAGAGTCACCAAATCCGTCACGATCGTGGTCTTGTCCTTCTTCATATGCTGGCTGCCCAACCACGCCATCACCTTCTGGGGAGTCCTGGTCAAGTTTAACGTGATCCACTGGGACAACGTCTACTACACGCTCCACACGTACGTGTTCCCGGTCACCATTTGTCTGGCGCACTCAAACAGCTGCTTGAATCCGGTCTTGTATTGCCTCATGCGCAGGGAGTTCAGGAAAATGCTCAAGGACTTCTTCTGGAGGATTTCGTCGCCCGCGATCGCCAACAGCTGTCAGATCCGCCCGTTCTCGGGAACCGTGAAGGAGCGCGACGGCAGCCAGGCGGCGATTCCTCTGAACGTGATGGAGACCGATGTGTACAGATTGTCGGTGGTGAACGGGCAAACCGACGCGTTACCGTCCACGGACTAGAGATAGAGATAGACGCGCGAAGCCGTGCGTAAAAGCGCGCTGTTTACTTGAGATCCAGTACTGGAGGACTTTCTGCAAACTCTACAAGGATGTCGTTCGACCTTTTTTATCATTCTTTCAAGTGATGTTTCAAGATGTTGCATCCTTAAACGTTCGTGCCAAATTGTCTTTTGCAAACCGCGCGTCCGCTGCAAACCACAGTGCTTTTTTAACGCTTCTGTCCACGTTTCTGAATTTAAAAGAGTGGTTTTATTCCGTGTAAACGTGCGCGGTGAAGCAGACCTGGATGCACAGAGTATCGAATTATCGAAATAAAACATTGCGCTTCAGCTGCAATGCAACTTTTATAGTTTTCACGTTTACTCATGTTCGGAGGAAATACTGTTGCATTAAAAAAGACAAGATTTGATAATAATTGTTCATGCATACAATTACTATAATAAGTATAAATATATTATGATATAAGACGACTGTAGTTGTTATTATATCTTATCAATACCACGACTGAGGTGCCCTTGAGCAAGGCACCGAACCCCCAACTGCTCCGGGTGTGTGTTCACGGTGTGTGTGTGTGTGTGTGTGTGTGTGTGTGTGTGTGTGTGTGTGTGTGTGTGTGTGTGTGTGTGTGTGTGTGTGTGTGTGTGTGTGTGTGTGTGTGTGTGTGTGTGTGTGTGTGTGTGTGTGTGTGTGTGTGTGTGTGTGTGTGTGTGTGTGTGTGTGTGTGTGTGCACTTGGATGGGATAAATGCAGAGCACGAATTCCGAGTATAGGTTACCATACTTGGCCGTATGTCACATCACTTATTTAATAGAAATATGTGGCTATCCAAATTTTTACACACTTTGGAGTAAAATATAATTGCTTCATTGCATTAAAAAAACAATAAGCCCCCCCACACACACACACACGCACGCGCTATTTTACATGTTTTGAGCAACCCCATCTTTTCACTTTTACTCAACTTTGAGTAAGATTTCGTTTGCATTAAAAATGCTCTAAGATTGAAATAATTTTTACTGAATGCTCATTCTGTAAATGCTCCAGATTTTAAAGCAACATCTTGAAATGGCTACATTACTCCTCGCTGGTTTCCGACCTCCTGCTTGTTGTTCGAATCTATTGCCTGGAAATTCTGAAATAATTAAAATGTATTGCTCATTTGAAGTGTAATAAAGCTGTGTCATTGACCTCAACCATGAGAAAGGAAATGAATGTAAACAGTGTCACTATGTGGTCCATTTGAAGGGCATAATAAAGTCCTGTCTTATCAATGCAATGTTTGTTTTCCTCATAAGCACAATTACAAAGCTAACTTTTACTGTTATCCCATCGAATTAACATCTGACAGCAGGTCCGTGGTTTAGGGAGTAAATCTACTTCAGTTTATTATCTCAACGCAAACAATAACACGACAACAGAGGAATATATGAGCTCTGATGCAAAGACAAGACAACAGTTAGCTTTCAGTCCTTGCTTTTATAGGTTATAATAAAGGCTTTAAACATGTTTTACACAGAGAGAGGAGCAGTGGGCATTTAGTGATCCACATGCTGCTTTATTGTTTTAGAGAAGAAAATCCATATACAATTATATTCACTCTATAAACACAAGAGGGCACTGTGATCACAATTTAAAATACAAAACCAATCACCTGAAACTTGGACTGTATCAATAAACAGTTTGAAAGTTCAGGAAAGTCCACTTTAAGCCAACTGTTAAACTTTAAGTAAAAAAGTGGCACATCTGGTGACTTTGAAAACAATCCCACGGTTGTTAATGATCGACGCAGGTGGTTTATCAGTTAAATATGGTCGTGCTCCTGTAGTTATTTCACTCTGTGCTGTTTTAGGGAGATTTAGAGGCTGTAATATGTGTGGTTTTCAGCTGGAATGACATTCAGACTGATTTATTGCAAGCTCTGAGGTTTGTTCAGAAACGTCACCATCTTTACCAAACCCTCGTCATGAATCTGTCCATCATGCGTCACACCGGCTTCACTCAGCAGCTCGTCCACTGTGACACAAACATAAACAGCATTGATTCACTACATTTATACTTGAACAATAGAATGAGGAATAAGCTAAAGGGAAAATAAGGTATTTTTATCCTGATATGTTCTCAGTGTAATGTGGACTGCAGATGTTTTTAACATGCAGTATTTGACATGACACGTTGATTTGCTGTATTTTCATGCACTGGTTCATTTAGAGATGTGGGGCTATTTTACTTCCATCACGTGTCTTATTTCAGACTAGTGGAGAATAAAACATCTATAATACACATTTAAGTGTTCATCTCTGTGTGTCTGTAGATTTGGACTTTAATGACTATGAGTATGTTTCTCCACTTCAGCAGCACACACACCAACATTTACAGTTTTATTGATTTTTTATTTTAATGGTTACAATACTGATTTAGATTTTATTGAAATGTATCAATTTGCATCTGTAGATTTTGTTAACAATTCATGTTTTATTGCCTTTTCTAAAACGAGTTTGTTTCTCCACTTCAGCAGCACACACACCAACATTTACAGTTTCATTCTGAAGACTTTAATAGAGAGGTTTGTTCATTAATAATTCACATTGGATCATATAATATTATATTTCTACAAAAGGTGGTGATTGTCTGTTGATAGTATTTTCTCATTTATGGCGTGATAAAAAGAGATATCTAAAATCCTTCTATAAAAACTTTAACACAACAATGTCAACAAAATGAAATAAATGAATGAATGCTGAACTTGGCTTTATCCGATCATAAGATTTAGTTTCTGGAAATTCAAGGAAATCAAGCTATATTTAAATAAGTATGGTGATATCTTTTAGTTTATCATAATAAAATACATAAAGTTAGCCAACGTTCATATTTGACAAGATATTAAGTCTTTTGAGACTCATTACTAAAAGTATTACTATTTAGTTTGCTTATATATCATATCATATTGTTTACTAATAGATCCCATTAATTTTACCCACATTGGGAATTGATTTTATAACAATAACGTTTTTTTTTAATTGCACAATTGCAAAAACAGTTGCACATTAATGAAACAGGAAAATAATAGTTGCAAAATTCAACTATTTAAATGTTAAATATAAAGCAGCTCTACAGTAGTGTTAATTTAGTATTATTAATATTTTGAAACTGCTCTTAGTTATATTTTCTTATAGATCACATTCAGAGTATCAGTCAATAGAAACAGCTTTGTTGTTGTAAGTCAAGGTTATGAAGTAGGAATACCCCACATCTGGCCAATGCATTGTGGGTAATGTAGTTCTATCTCTGTGTGCATCAGATTTACCTTCCTGATCTGTGAGTCGCTCTCCGAAGCCTGTGAGTCTGGCCCTGAGCTCTGACGCCGTGATGAAGCCTCGTCTGCTCGTGTCCATTAACCTCACGGCCTGCAGGATCTCGTCCCGTGGGTTCTCCTGCTGGATCTGTGCGTGCATCACGCTGAGGAACGTGGAGAAGTCCAACTCGCCGCTCTTATCTGGGACAGACAGAGTCAAAGCGCTTTGCCAGAAAGCTTCAGATACAGAAGCCGCTTGATCACGTCTGACAGGCTGAGAGTTATATTCACTGCGGAGGGTTTATATTTAGTACATTACATCTCATTTTCATCAGCAGCAGCACATGTGATGTCAGTTCAAATGACACTTCCTTCAATTACAATCATTGTGAACGTGTGGCGTGGGATTTCAGTGCTCTGGTTTTCTATAAAGCATCTTTCTGCGTTCACTGGCCTTATCTGGATGTCCCAGGCTCTGAGGCTTGTGCTTGTTATTGTTGAGTTTCATCCGCGTACACCTACAGATTTCACGTTTATATAACTCAGTAAGCAAAGTTTTACACTGTTGACTTTACCTGGGGCTTGGAAGTTCAGCGGGACGTTTGTTTGGATGTTCAAATACTTCCAGTATCTCAGTTTAATGTCCAGAGTCACTGTAAGTCAGCCAGTGATCATCGTCAACGAGCTGCTTCATTCAACTAAAAACACCATTCATTTTCTCCATAGGGGAATTGACTTTTAACTAACTTAACAGTAACAGTAATTGTATTTGTTATAGCACTTTATACAACAAGGATTGTTTCAAAGCAGCTGTGCATTAATAAAAGAGGAAAATAACAGTGTTAATGCAGCAAAATTAAAAGAATGCAACTCTAAAGCAGCTCTACAACAGTGTTATTTTAGTATTATTTATATGCTAATATAGTTTTTATGAATATTTTGCATTACCTTTTATTTTTAAATTTTCAGTTATCATTTGAATTTTAGATTCAATTTTTAATGAATGCTTTTGTCAAATTTTTTAGTTTTTCATTCTTCTTAAATCTTACTATTTTGATTTAATTTATTTTAAAATCAGTTTTAGTTTTATTTATTTACACTTAGCCACTTCTAACATTTTTCATTTCTAATTTTTGTTAATTTCAGTTAAAAATAATGTTTGTAATTGTTTTCGTTTTTGTTAACGCTGCTCTACAGAAGCAAAAAAGTGTCATAATTAAGCTTAATTCACTTTAATGTTGATTCAATACGGTTCAATAACAGTGTCAATGTTACAAAGTTCATCAATTATTATGCTAAAGCAGAAATGAATGGGTTCATAATTGATCAACAATAACAGTTATTGAACTGAACTTTAAATAAAGACCTATAGTGAGCTAGGAAGTTGATAATCAATGGTAGATGATTCTGTTGAAGCCATCAGCCTGCAATATATTTAATGTTTTCTTTAAATACTCGCATTCAACATCAGAATTGACAGTGAGAAACTACATTACCCATGATTCATGATCTCCACCAGACAATCTCAACAAGCAGATCAGGTCAAAAGAGCTCCTGCCACTTCTATGAAGCACTGCGGATATTAAACTTGTCTATATTTGTGATAAATATAAAACATATGTGACCCTCTCGGTGAAATCCAGGCTAAAGTCTCAAAATCTAATTATGAGATAACACGCTTCAAATGAGATTTCTACCATTAATTACACTATAATTTCAATCTTTGACTTGAGCTTACTCAGTCAATATTAAATACATAAAGGTTAAATTTCACACAATGTTCTTTATCATATGAAGGATGATTTTTTTGTAGAAAACAGCAAATCACAAAAAAATGACTTTAGCTGGGTTTTCACAGAGAGGGTCACATATTGTTTCTATAAACATAATCGGCATCTTTAAATCAATAGTTTATATTTATCCATTGGTATTACTTTGATTATATCATTTGCGATAAATGGGCTTGTAGTTCTTTCCTTCATTATAGTTAATTTATTATAGTTTGTGATGTTGTGATTCACCTCAACACTGGTTAGTTAGCTTCATAGGTTATAACTCTTTCACAAAGACCATTAAAAAAGTGGGCGGGAACTAGAGCGAGTTTGGGGCGGGGCTATCTGTTTGACTGACAGGTGGAGAGCAGAAGGGGACAACCCCTGTTTCACAAGCCAACACACAAGTGGCTGTATATACTGTACCGATGTTATGGGTCAGCAAGTGTCTGTCGAGCTCTTGCAGGGTCGGACAGCAGCCCAGAGACCTCATGACCGTCAGCAGATCCTGCGCCTTCATTTTACCCCTGCACTTCTGGTCATACAGCGAAAAACACTCTTTATACTCTGAAAGAAGACAGACATGTATTACTACACACAGAAAGTGCAGTGTGCAAACATTTGAAATGTAACACCGTAACCTAATTAACTTTCAAGTACACGTTTGTTAGAAATGCATCAGATGGCAGATACAATGCTTTTAGTTTGATAAGGATCGGATACAGTTTGGCACAGAATCTCTTTAATCCCAAATGAAGGATTTGTTCTGGCATAAACTGAGACTCAAGATTACAGCAGTATCAACAACAGCAGGTGGACGAATGAATCAAAGCCAGACAGTACGACACACTGAAGATTTCCTCATGTCTGCAGTCTTTGTGTAAATGATCTGTCTTGTTTTTATTCTCATTTGAGCCTCGTGTTCAGTTCTCTCTCTGTTTCTGCGTCAGAGGATCTGCATGTGTTTGTCCTGCAGTAACCGGTCAGTTAAGTCAGTGTGTTTCCAGTGAAAGAATACAATCTACTGAATGCCTTCAGTATCAGTGCAATATAATAATTAAATAGCCTATAGTAACAGCAATTCACATACTGTTTAGCAGATAAAAAAGAGGCTAATTAAAAAGCTTTCATTCATAGAAAGTCTATATTCATAATTGAATGTTCACAATCTAAACTAATGGTCTATTAATCATTTTATGAAAGCTAATAGGTGTTCAAGTAAAAGTGGCTCAATCTCTACATTAACCTGCATGTTTGGCTTGTGTTAAAGATATAATGTATATAATTAATCAGATAAAAACAATCACATAGTGTCTGTACGAAGAGAATAAACCTGCTTACCGTTGATTTGATCCTGACTGAGGAATTTCGCCTGCAATGACATTATTATACAAGTACAATATATTTGTGTTTACATGTAAATAATACGCTATGTCCACTCGCAGACCTGCTCTACACTGCAGGACATCTGATGTTTGACTGATTCATGAGATTAACTTTAATCTTTAATTCCTGAAGACGGCGCGAGACGAGACAGAGAGCCGAATCTCCATTCACTTCAACATATTCATCAAAAATATAGAATTAGTGCTGTCAAACTATTAATCACATCCAAAATAAAGTTTTTGTTGAATAACATATTGTGTAAAATCAGGTGAATGATATGTGACCCTGGAGCATAAAAGCAGTCATAAGCAGCACAGGTATATTTGTAGCAATATCCAAAAGTACATTGTGTGGGTCAAAATTATAGATTTCTCTTTTATGCCAAAAACTATTAGGATATTAAGATCATGTTCCATGAAGATATTTAGTAAACATTTTTACCTTAAAATATCAAAACTTAATTTTTGATTAGTAATATGCATTGCTAAGAACTTCTTTTTAACAACTTTAAAGATGATTTTCTCAATATTTTTTTGCATCCTCAGATTCCAGATTTACAAATAGTTATATCTCAGCCAAATATTGTCCTATCATAACAAAACATACATCTATGGAAATATTATTTATTCTAGCTTTCAGATGATGTATACATCTCAATTTGGAAAAATTGACACTTAAGACTGGTTTTGTGGTCCTGGGTCTCATATATGAGCAAACAATTCTATAAAAACCTTCAGAACATCAATAAAACAAACTTTGGTTTAAGTGCTGCTGAAGCGGAGGAAAATCTCACAGCAAGATATGTATTGGAATTAAAAACTACAGACACAAATACATAAAAGGTGTAATAAAACAAACGCTTAAATGTGTATTTTACACGTTTCATTTCCCAAACTCTGAAAGAAGACAGAAACATCTCAAAGCTTGCCAGTAGTGTCTTCCCTTAAACATATGATACACTATGGAAAAATGTACAACATGCATCTTCAGAAGAATAAACATGATGTAATTATTTTACACAAGGGAAAACCTTCATACAAGGAGGTAACATACATTGTTTCTTCAGGAAAACCTTCAACAAATCAAAAAGAAGAACAATGTCAGTGTGTTAACAACACTTAGTAAAGGTGTTTTATCCTAAAATGAAGAAATAGAATAGAATTATTGCACGACTTGGGCTGGTACAGTCAAAACACAAAACAGAAATGCATCCATTTTTTTCACGACATGACGGTTACTTACAAATCAACAGTGTTGGGTAACGCATTACAAGTAACGCGACCAAAAATATAACTTTTTTCAAGTAACTAATAAAGTAACGCATTACTTTTTAATTTACTAGAAAATATCTGAGTTACTTTTTTTCCATTTATTGATGACAGAGCGCGTTGAACATGATCTTACTGTAGATCTAACTAGACTAAATATGAATGTGTATTAATTCATCCCACTCGCAAAAAACAGATTCAGAATCAAAATGTTAAAACATGAAATTAGATAATAATTAAATTGACTCTAATTAAATATGTCTCGTGATAAACTAACAAATTGTCGCTGTTGAGGTGCAGTGTGTTGTTTTTTAAACGTGCCCACGGCTCTGGTATATAAAAAGGCTCATAAATATAACTCAAACTGCCCTGCTCATATTAAAAAGTAACGTGAATGTAATGTAACGCATTACTTTCCATAAAATAACTAAGTAACGTAATTAGTTACTTTTTTAGAGAGTAACGCAATTGTAATGAATTACTTTAAAAGTACTTTCCCCAACACTGCAAATCAACATATAAAGAGTTGAAGTCATTTAGATAGCTCTGTCTCTGAGGTGCAGTGTGTAAACGGCCCACGGCTCTGGTATATAAATCACTCCTGGATATCTCCTCCGTAACACCTTGTCGTTCCACAGACAGGTGACCCAGATGATCACCAACACGAGCGAGAGTGAGAAACTGTAGAGCAGGAAGAGCCCGTTACCGTCCGGCAGAAAACCTTTGCGCTTCTGGTGCACGACTGTAGCCGTCATGGTGAAAAAGGTGAAAATGAACGGGATGAACATCTGTCCCTCCGTCACGAGATACCTGTGGAGTACAGAGCAATTCATACACTTTACTTCCAAATGTACAATGTGCTTTTTGTGCTAACGTTTCCAGAACTTCATTAACCTTTCACTGGTGGGTTTTAAATATTCAAAGTTAGTTTTTTAAGGCCTTACTGTTTCCATGGCGATGCATCACCGCAGATAACCCTGGATCGCTTTTATTTCGTTACATAGTCACAAACGTGCTTAACATGTCATGAACAATCTGCTACTCCGATTCACAAATATGTGTAAATGAGTGTCTTTCTAAATGATCGTGATCTTTAAAGTGAGATGAGCGCCATTCTTTGAACGAACATTCTATTATTTGTTCATTACTCTGCCAGAATGTTAGCCAAAGTTCTGAGAACATTCTCTGTAATCTATAAATGCTTTATTCTATAGTCTTGCCTTAATTAATCATCAGTCTAACATTTACATTTATGCATTTAGCAGACGCTTTTATCCAAAGCGACTTACAGTGCATTCAGGTTATATACATTATTTGTCAGTATGTGTGTGTGTTCCCTGGGAATCGAACCCACAACCTTTGCGCTGCTAACGCAATGCTCTAACCACTGAGCCACAGGAACACGATAACGAAAGGAAAGGCCTGTGTCAGATGGCACACTAATGTAAACACAAAGATAACGTGTGACACCGGAGCTCATTCCCACAGCACAACACACGATACGTCTTCTGATCTGAGAAGGAGCTGAGGTGAATAATGAAGAGCGTCGGGTCAAACACTGAGAAACTGACCAGTAGTAAAGGCCACTAGGACCCAGGAGAAGCCAAGCGGAGGTGGGCATCGTCTTCTCTGCATTGACAATAGTGAAACAGCCAGTGAAATACAGGAACAGGATGAGGAATAGAGGAACATACCTGAACAGAAATCACAAATAGAGTGATTTCTAGACACCTTGAGCTGAAATAGAATAGTATGTACAAAATAATTCATTCAAATGATTTAATAAAAATATAAACTCTCTTGTGTGTTTCTATGATGAATCGGGTTAACTAGTATGAAGTAAATCAGCGCTGAATGTTTGCAGATGTTTCCCAGCTTACCACATGCAATGACCCAGATGTTCATCATAATACTGCAGCAGCTCAAACGAGTCAATCTGTCAGAAAACACAGAAATGGGATTTATACATGCACAACATGTTGCCATTATTCTTCATTACAATAAAAACTAATCAAATATTTCGTTCCACTTGAAATCTTAGTATTTTAGTGTAATTGAGATACTATTATAATTTGCATTATGTTCATTTTTTTTAATTTATATATTTTCATTTTAATTTAACACATTTTTAGTATTTTTTTGTATTCTTGTCATTGTCTTATTTTTTTAAAAATGTCTATATAACTTTTATTTCCGTTTTAGTTTGAGTTATTTTAATACATGAAGTTAAACTAAATGAAAATGAGAAATGGCAGCTAGCTCAAATAAAATAAGCATCAATTTTTATTATTTACTTCAGTATATATTATTTTTATTTCAAGTAACATAAATTATTTTTATGGTTTTAAGTTTAATATAATAACTAACTAACTATAATAACTGACTAATTTATTAAAGCTGAAATAAATGTAAAAATAATATTAGATGAAAAACTTAAAAAGAAGAAATGTTGAATTTGGCAACTAACTGAAATTTTAAAGTACTAAAATGACTAAAACCGAAATAAAAATTTATATTTTAAATAAAAACAAAAACCACTTAAAATGTCAAAACCATGTAACAAAATGAAAGTTCTAAATCTTAAACTAAAATTTGAATGAAAGCTGAAAGTCATAATAAACAGTGTAATATAAATGATACAATGCATATATGAATAGGACTACATGATACCAGAGCTTCTGGTCGGAGGCTCTTCATGATGGGGTTTTCTCTGACGCTCAGGTGCCGCTGGTATCCGCTGAGCAGGAGCCGATGGTTGATGGACTCTCCCACCAGGTGTATGCTGGCACCCATCACAAACGTGATGATGCACAGATAGACAGCGGAGCGAGGCAGCGTCTTCGGGCTTCGCTCTATGAGCTGGAACAGAACATCGCATGAGATAATAAACACCAAAATGCTAAGGCCTGAGCATTTTAGTAGGGATGCTACAACTACTAAATTGTCCCTAGCAATGATTTTGATCAAACAATTAAATATATGTATATTACACTGTAATTTCGCTTTCAATGATTCGCTTACATGGGCAGAGTAAGAACATATAAGGAGGATGAAGTGTTTAAAACATACATGCACTGTTCAGTTGAATTATAAAGTTTACCCTGTTTACTTGGTTGTTAAACTGAATGTTTAAAACAAACTGTTATAGCTAAAATATCAAAATAATACACAACACTGGAATGTGCGGTTTATCTGTCAATCAGATGTGTGTGAACTGATTTCCTAATGAACCGTCTGTCCCCAACTGAACTGCAAACTATTTAAAATATAGTCAATTAAGCTACAAACTTGATCATAATGTCCAATAGTTTCCATCTAACATGTAAAGAGCGTTTGCACTTATGTCACGGTTTAATCCGTTACCCGGATGCACAGCCATATTGAAGATACTCGGATGTAAACAACAGCATGGATTGCACGGTTAATGCACTACTCAAGACATTGTTCGATTAATTTATGATGTCTAAACCACGGGAACACGTGTGGAAGCTGCTAAATCACATAGAGGACTTAGTAAGCAGGACAAACTAAAGTTAATACAGGGCTCAACACTAGGGATTGTTTTCTACTGGCACGGTCAGGTGTACCAAGACAGGTATTCTGACATACGTATTTGTCCATTAAAGCAAAAGAAGTCACCTTTATTTATATAGCGCTTTATAGAATACAGACTGTGTCAAAGCAGCTTTACAGTGTTAAACATGTGCAAGAGGACAATAGAAAACAATCAGTTTTTCAGTTAAAGTCAGTTCATTGATGATTCAGTGAGTCATTCAGTTCAGTTTAACTAGTGTCTGTGCAATCAAGTCGACAATATTCCCAGAAGTGTCCCCTACTAAGCAAGCCAAAGGTGACAGTATCCAAGAACCAGATCTCCATCGGTGACAGTAATGGAGCACAAACCTTCGGAGAAACCAGGCTCAGTCAGGAGGCCAGTTCTTCTCTGGCCAGACGAAACCAGCGTGGCATAGTTTAATTCCAGACTGCACCGCAAGTCAGATTGAGCAGAGGACTCGTCTGGTTCTTGTGGTCTTGTGCCGATGGCCGGCGAGGTGAAAGACTTTAACGTGGGTTTACGTTCATGTTCATGTCTTTTATTTTCTAGTTTAATCTAGTGATGTGATATTTGAACTGAGGCATGTGTCGAGAAAAATGGGTGGGGCGTGGCCCTCAGTTCAAACTCGTTGTGTGTGTCTAAAATCGTACTATATGAAACACTCAAAGAATCATCAGTTCTTCACAAACTCCAGTCACTTCTGTCAGTCATCAAGTTCCTTGTCAAGTGAGATCCAGTTCTAGTTGTCTTCTTGGTTCCTCCATGTGATTGAATAAGTATGTCTGATTGCTCTCTTGTTCGCGAGTTGTGTGTCAACCTTTATTTTCGCTGTGTGTTACCTGTTTTGTTTGTTGTCTCAGTGTGCTCACTTGTGTTGCTAAATCGCACAATAGCAGAATAGCATGTCAAGTCAAGCCAAGCCAAGCCAAGCCCAAGCCAAGCACCGCCAAGCCAAGCCAAGCCAAGCCAAGCCAAGCCAAGCCAAGCCAAGCCAAGCCAAGCCAAGTCAAGTCAAGTCAAGCCAAGCCAAGCCAAGCCAAGCCAAGTCAAGCCAAGTCAAGTCAAGTCCAAGTCCAAGCCAAGTCAAGTCAAGCCAAGCCAAGCCAAGTCAAGTCAAGTCAAGTCAAGTCAAGTCCAAGCCAAGCCAAGCCAAGCCAAGCCAAGCCAAGCCAAGGCCCAAGCCCAAGCCAAGCCCAAGCCAAGCCTTTTTGATATTGTATCTGTTCATTCTTGGATTTAATAAAACTGCACTTGTGATCATCCACAACGTGGACTGAATGTTACAAAGACGACGCGAAAAAGAAACGCAATTCAGGGCTACTGAACGTAGTCTTGCTTGAATGCTTTAAAATTGCTTTAATTTTTTAATTAGCAAGGCTTAGAAACACATGCAAACTATGCAAACACTGTTTGTGATGATGCAGCAGTGAGTGACAAACTTCAGACAGTTCTTATAGTCGAGCTCTGTAAAAGGTGATAAAGATCTGTACAACTGCCTCCTTTGCTGTGGACCCGACAATTCTTCCTTCTATTTCTTATCCCGACATAGTGAACTACTTCGTTTTTCCACCAAGCCCATTGACTAGTTCTGTACGGTTCAGTGGCATTGCTTACATTCAGTGTCGCCAATATGCTTGACTTCCGGATCGTTGACGTCCCGTGAAAACACTCTATTTTGAGAGTATATTTCTACTTTATTTTCACTAGTTAGCTGTAAACCGGTTACCTCACCTGAATATGTTCGTCGACTCGTGTTGGCTGTTATTTTTGGAATGGAAATATTGATACTTTATCATACTTTTTTCATACTCGTTTATTTCAGTTAAATATATTAAAACTAGCAAGCTAAGCCAGTAGTAGTACTGAACACTTTTTACATTTCGCTCAGCGACTGTTTACTAATATATATATTAAACCCATATATGTCACCTACCTGCCCATACTGTTGCAACATGTGTACATGTGATGATATGAAAGTAATTTGTACTTAAATGGACCCTGAAAAATGTTGCAACTGTCCCCCACTCTCCCCTACTGATTCAAACATGGATGAAGATGCGAGAAGCAGAAGAACAGAAAAACCGAATCAATCGAGTGAGTCATTTGCGTTGGAATTTCATTCAAACTCATTGATTCAGAAATTAATAAAAAATGGACTTTGATCATTCGGTTCAAGCAATTCACCTTAAAAAAAACTGATCAAAAGAGCTATTCATTTTTGAATTGCGACATTGCTTGTGATGCTTTTAAAAAGCACGTATAGTGATTTGTGAAATGGAGCTTTTTGAAAATCTGAATCCGAAGAAAATCTGTTGAAAATGTATTCATTTCAGAACTTTGCGTATCGCAAATCATTTGATTCAGAATGTGACTTTGAGCGCATATCGTGAATCTTTTATTCAGATCAGAAATTCTATTACATTGGCTTTTGCTGCAAAATTGCAAAAGCATTTCTTCAACACTGACCTGACAAGAATATCATCAGACATTTCTGGATGCATGCATTGCGTGTCACCAATCATGCAAACCAGTTCCTTGAGACGCAGAGAAATCTCCAATTCATCCAAGAACACAAAGAACTGCAGAAACGAATGCCAGATATTTCCTCAGATGTAAAGGCCCGAGGTTTTCATTTCCAACAGGTTTGGGGTAATACATTATTTCAGAGACATGTAGCAGCATAAATATCACCTCCTACTGAGCTTGTTTTGCTCTGTGAGATTTATAATAAAACGTCCGAGCCTCACATCGACAAATATGACACTGACAAAGTGTCCCACCTTACCCAAAGCAGCCATGCCAAAAACAACAGCCAGGAAGTGTAATGCATCTTGGTCCAGCGCGGTGTAAAGGGGCGGGGCTTAGCGAAGAGGCGGAGCCTATAAATAGGTGTAACCGCAATTGGTGACTGCTTCATAATAATAACCTCACCTTGAGCAGCAGGAAGGGGGTTGTGATGTTGTACAGCATGTGGAAATAGTCACCGGCACTGGGCTTATTCAAAGGAAACCACCCCAAAGGACAAAAGATCTAAAGAAACCCACAGAAAAAGCATCACAACATCAGTGATCTTACAGCAAGCATTTTAATACAATTATAAACTGCTCAATAATACACAGGAAAGGTGTAACTGCTTAAATATTTTTTTTGCAACAAATGTATGCACCAAGACTAATTCCTTGTCTGTGCAAGCACACTTGGCAATGAAGCTCGTTCCGAAACCTGTTTACTGGCTTTCAATTTACCAATGAGAAAAACTACCTTACAGCTGAAATAAAAGTTAGTGCAAGAGAATTAATACAAGTGCTTTAGTAAATTTGTAAACTGTTCATTAAGCAAATGAATGCAGAGTTAAAAACTAAGGATTGTTTTAAAGAAAAAAAGTTATGTAAAAATTGTCTTTCAATTTACCTTACAAAATACAAAAAGCAGCGTATATAGCATTTAAGAATATGTGCAGTTTTACTGTAAAATTGTTTAAAAAATATGTTATTTCTAGTAAAAAAAGGTGAATTATCTCTATACAGTGAAAATATAAATTCTATATAACAACTCAAAACATCCACCTTTTCTTTACTAAAATATTGATAAATTGTTTTCATAAGAAAAAAATAGTTACTTGAAATAATAATTAAAAAACTTTACACTTCATCAACATTTCTCATTTTCATTTGATGCACTAAGATAACTAAAGTAAAATAAGAATAATAAAAAATAACATTATTACATATAAAATATTTATAAATGAAAAAAGTTAAGTAAAATGAACAAAAATGAAAAAATTTTAAAGTATTAATAAAAACTATAATTGCTATCTCAATTACACAAAAAATTATTGCAATGAAATATTGTCAAATATTGAATTTTGTGCAGATGTGTTTTTATGTATTTTTAAACTGTAAAGGCTTTGATTATTTTCACATCTCTATGTAATAAAACAGCGTGAAGCTCATTTGAGGTTATTTTGATACCGTGGCTAAAGGCCTGCCCAAGTCCAGCAGCCAGTTCTGGAGGGTGAAATAACACCAGAGGTCCACGTGGAACTGAGCCTCCGTCTCCCTCGAGCCGTGTCTGTCAAGAGCACATGACAGCAAAAGACAAATATCAAAGGATAATGAGAACTCTGCCGAGGTCTTAAAGTCACACAACGCTCCGCTAATGGCTGAGGCTCTTAGCAGCGTCTAAGATAGAGGATGGCAGACCATCTGGCAAATATTTGTCATTTATTTATGTCCATCTGTCTCACTCTGGTTAAGTCACTTGAATTCTTTCTCCCGTTGTTTGACTTCATGCTGACTTCGCACCGTGGACCAGATGTGGAGCACAAAGCAGCTTTAATGGAATAGCTGACACGAGGATGCAGGAGCTAACGCCACATCAGAGGACAACAAAAATACAAAACTAATGTTCAAGATCACATCAGAACTGTGCATTGAAAAAATTAGATTTGTAAAAAAAAATAAGTCTTATAGAGATATACTATTATATATTTTTTTATTGTAGTTAAAGTTTCAGTCATGTTATGATTTTATGTTCATTTTTAATGTCTAGCTAGTTTATTTTTATTTCAGTTTTAGTTGCTGAAATATATTTTTGTATATATATTCTTACATTTTTTTATATATATCTATATTTAAATTTATTTCAATTAAAGTCAATTTTAATTTCAAATAACATATGTGACCCAGGAGCACAAAAGCAATCATAAGCAGCACAGCTATATTTGTTATATCAGCTATATATATTACTATATTTGTAGCAATAACCAACAATATGGGTATGGGTCTAAATTATAAACAAAATTTTATGCCAAAAAATCATCAGGATATTAAGTAAAGATCATGTTCCATGAAGATATTTAGTAAATTTCCTTCCATAAATATATCAAAACATAATTTTTGATTAGTAATATGCATTGCTAAGAAATTTAAAGATGATTTTCTCAATATTTCGATTTTTTTGCACCCTCAGATTCCAGATTTTCTAATAGTTGTATCTCGGCTTATTTATTCAGCTTTCAGATGATGTATAAATCTTATGACCTTATGATTTATGACTGGTTTTGTGGTCCAGGGTAACATTTCTTTTCACTTGATTATAATAACCCTAGCGTAAAGAGCTTAAGTTAAATACTTAGTGTTGGTGTTTGTTCAAATCACACATGTTTTGACCTAAAAAACATTCAACTAAAAAGTGCAAGTGTAATGATGATGGTTTGGGACGCATCCAGACTCTTCCTCCATTTACAGATCAAGAAGAGGTCTCGTGGACCGCCGTGGGAAACGCACTGTAATCTCATCCGATTGGTTTCCCTCGATTCCCAAAGCAACATCTCCGCTGCAGGGGTTTAGTGAGGCATCACAGAGCTTCTGGCTTTTGAATGTGATTCTAAGGTGGATTCAACCCAATCCAAGCACTTTTTTTGAAAATTTAAATATATATATAATATATATATATAATACAAAATTGAAATACATATTTAATCATTAGACACATTTTTAATATTGAAATATTAACACATTTATATATAAGTATATTCCATATACATTTATTAGACATACTTTTTAGAACCATAAACTGTCAACATAGACAAATGCCAACTGCTCATATGCACTTAATGAATCTTTTACAGTGCATCTGAATTAATTACAACATTTTCATTGTACTTCATACAGTATGTGGTATAAAAATCAACAATATGAAAAGTTTCAAACCTGCTCAAGGCAGCATGCATGGCACAGTTTTGCCTCTTGCGCATGATGGGTGGCATTTCAGCGGCACCATGCAGATCTTCTGCTTTCAGACTGACCTCTGACCTCAGCGGGCAGAAGAAAGCAATCGTCCCGCTCTCTCCTGGATGCAGCAGCGCTTGTAAAGCTGCAGGACTCTCATGACAGGTAACACAAGAACATGTGACTTTGAGAGAGCTTCAGTGCATGTATAGTTGGTGCGGCTGATTGTGCAGATAAACCTTTAATCCAAGCCCCCCCCCCCCCCCCCCTTTGTAAATGCATGCCATGTTTCATGATTTAATATTTCTGTTGAATATACAGTAGATAGAAAAGCCTGCAAAAAAACACCCTTTATTTATTACTGATTCATTAAATCTATTTATAAGATTGTTACAAGTATATATATTTATTTCTGTTTATTGATACTTTTTTACTGATATTATCTATTGTACAGTGATGTGTAAATGTATAAATATTTTCAGATCCATATTAAACTTCTAAACAAACACAAAGCAAATCTTTGGTTTACACACACACACACACACACACACACACACACGCTGTTGGTTTTTATGGTTTACGGGGACTTTCCATAGGCGTAATGGTTTTTATACTGTACAAACCGTATGTGCTATTGCCCTACACTACCCTACACCTAAACTTAGCCCTCACAGGAGACGGTGCATTTCTATTTTCCCTCAAAAAAACTCACTCTGTATGATTTATAAGCGTTTTAAATTATGGGGACACTGAAAATGTCCTCATAAATCACCTTCTCCTTGTAATACCTATGTCATACCCATGTCATTATACAAATTTGTGTCCTCATAAACCACACATAAACATGCCCACACCCACACACACACACACACACACACACACACACACAAAATAGATAAATAGATGTAAATAGATATAATAAATCATGTATGATATTACATCATATGGAAACTATGGTTACCTTAGTCAATTTTTACCATGTTATTTTATTTGGATTAATTATTTGATTTTTTTTATTGTTTTTAAAATTAATTTTCTGTTCTTTAAAATGTCTGTTTATTACTGATATTATCTGATGTATAAATATTTTCAGATCCACATTATTGTGTTATTTGGTCCAGGTTTCTGACATTGTGGAGAACATCTAAACAAACACTTAAATAATATTATGTTATACACTAATAGTTATTTTATGTATCAAATTATTACATTTTACATTTATGCATTTAGCAGACGCTTTTATCCAAAGCGACTTACATTTCATTACATTTTATTCAGGTTATACATGTTTTGTCAGTATGTGTGTTCCCTGGGAATTGAACCCACAACCTTTTGCGCTGCTAACGCAATGCTCTACCACTGAGCCACAGGAACATTATATTATATACGGAACATACTGTTTTCCTCTGTGAGGTTTTATCATAGTATTTCTATGTAATTTGATAGGGATTAATTATTAAAATGATAATTTATTGTTTTTTATATTATTTTATGGGACTTTTATTTCGAAAAGTCTTCATAGAAATCCCAGTGTCGCACTTCCTGTTATTGCTGACTTCATTTCCGGGCGTCGCTACTGGCAGAGGTGAAAGACACAAACACATTTAGCGCAGATTTGAGCTTTAATTCGGATTTATCAGCGACATCTGGATTCGTTCTGTTGAAGTGATCGGCGGACATGATCGCGGAGGGACTCGGAACTGAAACCGAAGCATAAAAGTGAAGGAATGGGGCGAGGAAACGCGCGTCGTTTAGAAGTGAAAGAGAATTCCGACTTGAATTTAACAGACTACGTCAGGATTATATAGTTCATATTCAAACACTAGAAGTCTAGGATTACATATTATGAGATCATAATTTTAGTTACAATATAGTCCGTTTATATAATCAGAAATTCAGTAAGTTAGACAAAGTCTCCATTTGTTTAAAACTGCTCATTCGATCATATGAATAACCCCGTTTTTTGTAACAGATCAACTATAATGGCAGTTGGTCCGGCGGAGACTCTCCGTGTGCTTCATATATGAGCTGAAGAGCTCAGGCAGGTGTTTTAATGGGAGGCGGATTGATCTGCTCTGAGATCAGCGGGCGAATCTTGCACAGATGGCGGAGGTACCGGCTCTGGCCCGGTTGGAGTCCCTGGCCCAGTATGTTCACAAAGCGGCCAGCGAGGGACGAGTCCTGACCCTGGCCGCCCTGCTCCTGAACCACTCCACCGTCCAGACCCGATTCCTGCTGGAGTATGTGACCCAGGAGGCCGGACAGAGATCCACACCGCTCATTATTGCTGCTCGGAACGGACATGGCAAGGTGGTCCGGCTGCTTCTGGACCATTATAAAGTGAACACCGAACAGACCGGGACTGTCAGATTTGACGGGTGAGTTGTCTGTTTTTTACATGTGTCTAATATGGTTACTTATTAATACAAGGATTAAGTGAGCGATACATTTACAAAATATTGACTTGAATTGCAAAAAATGGTGTATGAAAAAAAGAGCGCGAGTCCGCGGAGTGATATGAGACATATGAAAGTAGCGCCGGTTTCAGTTACCCGGATAAGCGGACTGATATACAGCGAAAATTAGACCGCTTAATACCGTGATTGACTAATCAGAAGCGAGCATTCCCAGTGTACAAACAAAAAACAAACAAATATTAATCTGTCATTTTATTAATCGCCATTCGTGTTGATCATTGAATTGGTGTTCATGCAATTAAAGTAAATTAGGGAGCTCTCCAATAATGCGACTTTTGAGCTGAATTTTAAGGCTTCTTAAGTCATATACTTGCTTTGTGTGAGGAACAGACCCAAATTTGAGTCATTATCCATTGAAAATTAATTAATGCTCGAGTACATTCAGATATGGCGCACATAGACGCATCACGACAAGTTTGAGCGTTGTAGTAAATTATTTTCTTTTAACTGTACACTTTTCTAGGTCAATAAATATATTTTTGATTAATGTAAACCTTAAAAATGTTACTATTTTTATTTTAATTTGTCAATTTTACTGAGAGCTGTACAATTTTAACTCAGAAATTGCTAGTAAATTTAGCAGTAACAAAGAAACTGCAAGTAACATTAAATTGTACATTATTTTTTTATGTAGAAATACTAAAATAGCATTTTTTAAAGTGTGTTTGTACTTGTGAGCAGTTAAAACTGTGAAAGTTAGACCAACATGAGAGCGAGTAAATGCTGGCAGAAATGTCATTATTGTGTAACTATCCCAAAAAGAGTCTTTCGCTCTTACAGGTATATTATTGATGGCGCCACGGCTCTTTGGTGTGCAGCTGGCGCTGGGCATTTTGAAGTGGTACGTTTGCTGGTTTCGCACATCGCCAACGTGAATCACACCACCCTCACGAACTCCACCCCCCTCAGGGCTGCGTGCTTCGACGGTCGGCTGGACATCGTACGGTATCTCGTTGAGCACAAGGCCGACATCAGCATCGCCAATAAGTACGGCAACACTTGTTTGATGATCGCCGCCTACAAGGGCCACACCGACGTTGTTTACTTCCTGCTGGAGCGCAGCGCGGATCCTAACGCCAAAGCTCACTGCGGGGCCACCGCGCTGCACTTTGCTGCAGAAGCCGGGCATCTGGATATCGTGAAGGAGCTGGTACGATGCCAAGCAGCTATGGTGGTTAACGGACACGGCATGACTCCACTGAAAGTGGCGGCCGAAAGTTGCAAGGCGGATGTCGTAGAGCTGCTACTGTCGCATGCGGATTGCGACGTGCAAAGCCGCGTTGAGGCGTTGGAACTGCTTGGAGCATCTTTTGCCAACGACCGTGAGAATTACGACATTCTTAAGACCTACCACTACTTGTACCTCGCCATGCTGGAGCGATTTCGTGATCCCGAGAGGTTTATCGCCAAAGAGTTGCCGTCTCCTGTCGCGGCGTACGGAGGGAGGGCAGAGTGCCAGAATTTGCAAGACTTAGAGGCCATTCGACACGACCGGGATGCACTACACATGGAAGGCCTTATGATTCGCGAACGAATTCTGGGTGTGGATAACATAGACGTGTCGCATCCCATAATATACCGTGGCGCGGTCTACGCTGACAACATGGAGTTCGAACAGTGCATTAAACTCTGGCTGCACGCCTTGCATCTACGCCAACAAGGAAACCGCAACACGCATAAAGACCTCTTGAGATTTGCGCAAGTGTTCTCTCAAATGGTCCACTTGAAGGAGCCGGTCCGCGCATCAGACGTTGAACACGTTTTGCACGCTAGCGTCCTAGAGATCCGCCGCAGCATGACGCGCTTACAAACCACCACCGATGCGGAGTTGCCGGTGGCCACCGACAGCTACGAATCCAATGTGTTCACTTTCCTCTACCTGGTTTGCATCTCTACGAAAACGCAGTGCAGCGAAGAGGAACGAGCACGTATAAACAAACAGATCTATGACTTAATACGCCTAGATCCACGATCCCGAGAGGGGTCGACGCTTTTGCACCTAGCGGCTAGCTCTAGTACCCCAGTAGACGACTTCCACACCAACGACGTGTGTAGTTTTCCAAACGCGCAAGTGACCAAGTTGCTTATAGACTGCGGCGCCCAGGTAAACGCCGTGGACCATGAAGGAAACTGCCCTTTACACCTCATCGTACAGTACAACCGTCCCATCAGCGACTTCTTGACCCTCCACGCCATCATCATCAGCCTCGTCGAAGCCGGCGCTCATACGGACATGACCAACAAGCAAAAGAAGACCCCGCTTGATAAGAGCACCACGGGCGTTTCTGAAATCCTTCTGAAGACGCAGATGAAGATGAGTCTGAAATGCCTGGCGGCTCGCGCCGTGCAGCAACATCACATCTTGTATCGGGACCAGATTCCCAAAAGTCTGGAGGAGTTTGTTGAATTTCACTGACTTGTGCTTTTGTTTTTCCATCAGATTTGTTTTTTGGAGTTTGTGAAACGGTGCTGAGGACTCTTTAATTTGACCCCGTTTAGTGCTGAGCGTGGATTTCAAGTCTAGAAAATGTAGATAATATACATCCGGTTAGGAGATCCGACTAAATCCGACTGCTGCATTTTATCCTTAAGAATGGAGCGTCCAATTTCATTCAGTTTTTTTTTTACAAATTGAAGAGGACGTTGATGCTGATGGATACAGACAGCGCAAAAGACTCTTATTTTGAAAACTGATACGTTTCTTCTTTTGGCAAGCAGCGTTTTATTGTGTTGGACTTTGTGTGAACAGCTTTTTTTTATTAAGCTGCTCTTTTGTCAACAGTTTCATATTTTTTGTTTTCGTAACACATTTTATAAAAGGTTTATTTAAAACAGAGTGAAAAATGTCTATTTTATAATTAATCAATAGCCGAGAGTTGATGTCCTAAAGCTAAACTCCTTGCCCGGTGGTTTCTTTTATTTGAATATTAAAATGTGCCTGTAACCAGAAAATTGGACATTTATAATTATTATTAATATTGTCATCATTATTATGGTTCTTTTTTTTTTTTACCATGACGGCACTGCAAAGCCAATTAGCGAGTCTGTAATTCTGACTTGCGTTAATGAACACGTGCTGGAGCTCATTTTGAGTCACGGGGCCTTATTCTGGATGGTGCTGTTGTTTTTAGCTCTGTGTGTGTGTGTGTGTGTGTGTGTGTGTGTGTGTGTGTGTTGGTGTGATGTGTGTGTGTTGTGTGAGTGTGTGTGTGTGTGTGTGCACGCGTGTGTGTGTGTGTGTGTGTGTGTTTGAGAGCATGTCTGCTTGAATGTGGCCGAATGTGGAGGTTTTTAACCCTCTGTGTTTGCACCATGTTTTATTATTTAACTATTGGAGATTGGATCAACGTGTTTTTATTTCCAACCCAATTATAACGAGATTAAAAACATCAATCTAAGACACCTGTCAGACTCTGTGTGATTGTGTTGCATTTGAATTGTGATTTTTAAAGCAATAGTTCACCCAAAAACGAAAATTTGCTGAAAATGTCTTCACCCTCAAATGTAGCATTACATCACTTGCTCAACAATGGATGTGAATGGGTGCCGTCAGAATGAGAGTCCAAACAGCTGATAAAAACATCACAATAATCCACACCACTCCAGTCCATCAGTTAATATCTGGAGAAGTGAAAAGCTGCGTGTTTGTAAGAAACAAATACACTTTAACTTTAAACCATCGCTTCTGGCCAAAATATGACTCCATAATCACGCATATTCCAGTGAAAAGTCCATCCCCTGTTGTCTCTCATCAAAATCCTCTCACTTATTTATTTAGAGCTGTTTTGGCTTATAAACAGTGCTTGATCCTGAGTCAGACAAGATGACATTTTCACTGGAAGAAGCATTATGGATTGAAAACTTGGATTTTTAGAAGAAACAGAAGGTTGAAGTTAAAGTGCCTTAATGATGTATCTATTTCTTAAACACACAGCCTGTCACTTCACAAGACATTAATTGATGGACTGGTGTGGATTATTGTGATGTTTTTATCAGCTGTTTGGACTTTCATTCTGACGGCACCCATTCACATCCATTGGTGAGCAAGTGATAAATGCTACATTTAGAACTATTTCTTAAATAAGGGAATTCAAAAACAAAGATTTAGTCTTTTAAATCAAGGTGATTTTAATTTATTCAGTGGTCAAATTAAAAGCACATGACAAACATTCAGCTGTCATCTTTACATGCAATAAAATGGTGACATAAATGACAATTAAACCGAGTGACCGTAGAATCACCACGGTGTCTTAAACTGAAAGCTGTGAAGCCATGTCAGAAGAAAATACTGTCTGAAAACATTTTTGATTGAATGACTATGTTTAGAACAAAACCATCAAACTACTTATTGCTACATAAGTACTACTATGTATCGTGTGCACAGTATGCTTTCTATGCATCACATGACCTACATTTATCACATTGTGCACACTGCGCAGAATAAGGTTAACCATCAACGCAATGCATTTAACTTGATCTTTCACTTTTCCAGTGTGATGAATGGATTGTAAATTACATCAGCTGTGATTTTGTTTGGGTTTTCTTACTAATCATTTGGTCAGGCTGACATCTTCATAAATACTTTGACTTTAAATGTAAATAACCGTATATGGTTTACACATGGAATAATGCATTGCATACTATTTCACTTAGTATTTGTTGAATAGTCTGCAGTATACAGTGTGCTTGTAAGCAGTAGACTAGTATTTAAATCTGAACACAGCCTGTTATTCGAGACAGCGATCATGAAAAAAAGTGTTTACGGGTAGTTGAGATGTCAAGAATATTTTATTAATTTATAGCATTTTTTCCCTATAATTTTTGTCTAAGTCTTATGATAATATTAGTGGAGAAATTACATAGAATGTTGTACTTTTACTGTATTTATTTTTTAGATATCACACTACAGACATATATATATATATATATATATATTGTTATTGTATTATTTATGACCACATTTGCAGTCAAAAAAATAAAAGTATGACTAAAAAAGTAAAATGTGCATGTTTATTTCAACTACCCTTAAACCCTTTTAACAGATTTAATGATGAAAAACATAAATACACATGGAAGCAATACTTCCGATTCCAGCTGCAATGTACTGTATATAAAATTTAATCTCAAATACATGAACCTTGAACAGATGTTGCAACCAAATGCATTAAGGTGCTTAAGTTTATGGTTAAATATTGTATTTTATCATAGTTTTACATTATATAGCTGAACTTTTCTTAATATTTACACATTTCAAGTTCAAAATTCTATACAATGTGCAAGTGCATCAGCTTGAATTTATGCTGCAGCAAAAAAAAACGTACTATTCTGTTCCACAATCTGAGGTTTGTTTCGTGATATGCAAAATATGTATCGGCACCAAAACCTCTCAAAATGGTTCAAACCGAAGCCTCTTCATTCGTGTTTTCTTCCTTTGACTAGTACTTTCCACCTGTTTCCAGAGTCTCATACTACGTGACATTTCTTCCTCATAAACCGCATCTTCACATCTTCTGTCTTAATAGAGTGGGGGGGCACTATGGTATGGAGTGGGGGGGGAACTATGACATCACTCTGTATGCACCTCAGAGTGGGGGGGAACTATGACATCACTCTGTATGCACCTCAGAGTGGGGGGGAACTATGACATCACTCTGTATGCATCTCAGAGTGGGGGGGAACTATGACGGCAAGAAACTATGACATGTAATCTCAGAGTGGGGGGGGACTATGACATCACTTTGTATGCACCTCAGAGTGGGGGGGAACTATGACATCACTTTGTATGCACCTCAGAGTGGGGGGGGGCAATTATCATCTCTGCATGAGTGCTCAGCATGAGTCATGACAGCATCACTCATGTAGGCGGATCGGCTGTTAGCATGAAATTGGTTCCGTCGACAAAAAGCCAATAGATTTTTCCACAGGCTTTTGGATTATCGCAAAACATAAGCTCTGTGTTCAATCATAGTTCATAATCACGTTTTGTCCATCAAGATAATCTTCACAAAATAATATAACTGATGAATTTTGAAGCCTAAATAAAAGCACCAGAACTGAAAAGCTAAACTTATACTATAAACTTAGGCTATAAACGAACTACTGCACCACGATCGCTCGCCTTCAGCGTCAACTTTCTCAAACTTATTTTTAACGTTCAGTGAAAAGGATTTACTCTGTTATATGAATTTTAATCCACGCTACATGAACCGTTTCATATAAACTGGAATTAAATACAAAACTAGAGCCAAACTAAAACTGAAATGAGACATTAGTAATAAATAGTACAGTGAATAAATGAAATAATCTTAACTAAAGGACATTTATTAAAAGTCAATAAATCAATAAAGCAGGGTGATTGAGGTTTTGGATATGGTAAGATTAAACTTATTGTAGTGAACTAAGCAGCACATTTCAGCTCGTTTTGTTAGGATGGGTATTCAATATGTTATTTTATCCTTTCTTCTAGGAAATCCTCAATCTATCTGCTTTCTAACAGCTTCACGTGGCCGTAAGCATTTAATTTTAACGTGGCTTTAAGCACTATGCATCATTAAAGTTTCACTTTCACCAAGTAAAGCTGGTAAATCTGGTGTTTACATGTAATAATCGTAATATGAGTTTACCTTATGGTCATCAATAAGCATCTTCCCTCCGAAGACTTGTGTCGCATTTCGGTGCAAAGCAAAAAAAATATTGTCAAACAATATAAAATGCGGGAAACTATTCATTGGTTATTCTAAAATTAATTGTATTACAAATTATACTACAACTGTAAAATACTGTAAATTGAATAAACTGTTCGGCGTGATGACGCTGAATGTCTCCGACAGCGCCTGTAGTCCCATTTAGCAAACTTGTCAGCAACCGTCTTTTTTAAGAAACGTAACAGTTTAAAAATATCCCGAGTGTGGTGTAACTGGTGTGTTTTATGTCGTAGAATAAAACGTGAAAGTATCTTGAGCTTGTGTGAACCACGGACCTTATTTAAGGGATTTAACCAAAATCCCATTCAAAAAACCCATTGACTCTGGGAGCCGGAAGTGCTAAAATGCTAACTCGCTTCCGGGTTTTAGCCTACAAAGTGACATCATAGTTCCACCACTCCAGGGGAAGCGAGCTGATTGGTTCTGCAGGAAGGCGTGGGAGTGCTCGAGAGCAGCTGATTGGCTGACTCACACCCGTGTCTGGAGAGTCCCTGAGTGATTGGCTGAGGAGGTTGCCGTGGCATTACCGATCCTCTGCTGTCTTCTGATTGGTCGCCTGCTCTTCCCTCTTTCTCTTTTGTCTGTGGAAGAATCCGAGCTGCGGATGAAAGAAAACCCGTCATTTGTTTTGACTCAAATAGCGGAAGCGTCCTGAGAGATTTGACCTTAAACAAACCCTGAAAAAATTAATGTGTTTGTTATGTAAATGTTTGTTTTGATATGCAAATTCAGCTCTACTTAATCTAGTGTAAAAGAGCGTCAAGCATATGGACAGAATTTAAGCTTGGCTCTGGATTAAAGGGATTTCAGTTCATAATTTCATAATGCAAGTTTGTTAGCCTAACAGACAAACATCAGTGTTATTTAAATATTATTTACATACGATTATAGCATTTACTTATATTTTGAATGAGATTTTATTTTCTGTTAATTTTAGCTTCATTAGTTTGTTATTTGCTGTTGTTATTATTATTATTGTTTTTTATATTTATTTTATCATTATTTTTATTACGTTTTAGTCATTTTAGTAGTCTACTTCAACTTATTTCAGTTATTTGCCAAGGCAACGTTTGTAATTTTAGTACGTTATTCACGTTTGAGTAATTCTATTATAATTCTATATTTTGATAGTTTTATTTTATAAATTTTTTTATTTTCCGTTTGATTTTATTTTATTTTAGTTTTTAGTATTTCACTTTTATTTATTTCATTTGTTTTCAACTTTAAAACTTATCAGTTTTAATTTTATTTCAGTATTTTAGATTTCAACTTAAAACAAGTTTTCATTTTATTTTATTTCAGTTTTAATTTTAGTATTTCAACTTAAAACTTATTTTATTTCAGTTTTAATTTTAGTATTTCAACTTAAAACTTATTTTATTTCAGTTTTAATTTTAGTATTTCAACTTAAAACTTATTTTATTTCAGTTTTAATTTTAGTATTTCAACTTAAAACTTGAGTTTTGGCAATAACTGAAATAAAACTTAAAACATATTTTATTTCAAGTTTAAGTTTTTTATTAAGTTTGAGCTTTTCATCTCATTTTTAAACGAGTAATATTTATTTATTTTAGCTTTATTACAATTACAGAAAACAAAGTTTAATAATTGTATTATTCATTAACAATAACAACATTTCCAAATATTAGCATGTTAAAGTGCATAATTTTGGGGATTTTAAGCCACTTTATTTTGCCGTATGCATTTTAATATGCAGATAAACTATAAGCAAGCCATCGGTCGGCAGATTCACCCTGAATTAAACCAGAATTAGTCCAAAATAAGGCCAAAACAGCTTGAACTCCTATTTTGACGCCCAAATGAAGTGTATTATAAAAGTCTGCATTAATACATATGTTCATATTAGCTCGGTAACTGTGAATAAAACCCGTCTCAGACCTTCCAGAGGGCCAGTACCAGCAGGGCCAGAAGCTGCAGTCCTCCCAATGTGCTCCCAACAATCACCCAGATGGGAATCCGGTAATCGTCCTCCTTCCTAATCTCCAGGATTATCTACAGAACCACAAGCCAACAGATTAAAGTCCAATTCTTGGAAGAATCGGGTATACAAGATCAGGTCTCATATGCAAACCTGCACAAATTAATGCTAGGAGATGTGTGTAATTAAGTCGAATAACACTATTTATGCACCAGTACTCAAGTAAAAAAGACTGATTTATCCATAAGGGGGCAGCACATCACTTGAGTTACATACAAACACTTCATTTCTGTAAGCAGCTGGTCTTTCTCTCTCATTACACCCGTATAGGTCACACTAGCTTCTACTTACAGCACAAGCAAATGTAATAAAGGAACTCAGATGCATCACTTTCCTTTCACATCCATGAAGTGTCTCATGTACCGTGATTTACAGCTTTCTGGAGGTACTCACGTGTCTCATGGGTCGCTCCTCGTGGAGGAACATCGGACTTGAGGGACTCAACTCAACTACAGCCGTCATTACCAGATCTAACCGTTTAAATTTGACCTGAGGAATGAGATGAAGAGCATCTCTGAACACTTTTAAGTCCTCTTCGACATGTCCTGCACCAGCTTTCCGTTTCAATGGGAAATTAGCACTAAAGCTTGCTTTGGGAAAACTGACATACTGTATATTAGAGGAAAAGTAGATGTATTTAATAATGTATGGACCCCTTTATAAAAAAAATTAACAAGTAGATAACCTGGAATGTAAAATAATAATTATAATAACCTAAACAATAATGTGAACAAATGCCAAATTTTCTTTAAAATATTTTTTAAGTATAATTTGTGTGTTTGTGTGAATAAATAATGAAATAAAAATACCGTGATTAATATTAATATCGTGATTAACCGTTTGACAGCACGATTATATACAGTATATATATATATAACACATACAGAGAGAGAGCGAGAGAGAGAGAGAGAGAGGAGAGAGAGAGACAGAGAGAGAGAGAGAGACAGAGAGAGAGGAGAGAGAGCGAGAGAGCAGCGAGAGCGAGAGAGACAGAGGAGAGAGAGAGAGAGCAGCGAGAGCGAGAGAGAGAGACAGAGAGAGAGAGCAGCGAGCGAGAGCGAGATGCGAGAGAGAGCGAGAGACAGATGACCATCTATTATCTGGATTTCCAGCAGGGTTGACGGAGAGCGTCTGAGATACTCACGGATAATAAAGTATGCAGATTGAGCCATCCTGTAGCGGTGATGCTAACGTCTCCTTGGGGAAGCAGGTTGATTCTACACTGCGCTATTACTGTGTTGCTGGTGGATGCGTTCTGTGAACACAAACAACACAATATGAATGACATGAAATGCTTTTGATCACTTAGAATCTGAGTGTGCCAGAGTGGAAACTGTAAGTGAATCATTTCCAATTTGGAGCACATATAGACTCCAAACGAATGCTTGTGTCATCTTTAGCCAACAGGACATGATCAAGCAGTGTGTTCATCAAGCTCGTCACTTTAAACTTCTGCTGCTTTGTTTCCCTGCAGAGTGATGCAATGTGTGTGTCGCAAAACTTTTGAAGAAGTTTGGACGATGTGTAAAAAGTTCACCATGTGCAGGTTGAGGGAGAGATCTTCCTGAGAGGACGAGCCGGCGGTAATGACACGTGGAGCGTTGCAGTGCGAGCCAGCCGTCTGAAACAAACAAACAGAGGTCTTAAAGGGACAGTTCACTCTAAAATGTACACACCCTCAATCCAATCCAATATATAGTTGACTTTTCTTCAGCAGAACAATAAAGAAGATTTTTAGCTGAAACTCCCTGCTGAAAAAAAAACAATAGACGCCATCACAAAATTTGTAATGGTTTTACTGGTTATAATGGGACTTAATTATGGGTTTTAATGGAAAACTTGAATACGGAATGGAATATATCCCAAAATACACAACAGAAAACCATTTTTAATGGTTAAAGTTCATGTTTGTAATGGTATTTGTAGTGGAAACCATTATAATTTTCTGTGATGGTTTCTATTGTTTGTTTTTTTTTTCAGCAGGGCTGTGATTCTTGCTGCTTCATAAAATGCAAGTCAGCAGCTACCGTCACTTTGAGAGTCAAAAACGGCATAGCAGGCAGCACAAAACGAATCCCCGTGGCTCCTGATGATATATTGAGGTTTTATGAAGAGAAACGCTCGGTCTGTGCAAGAAACTGAACATTATTTACAACATTACCTGAAATTTGATTCTTTCCCGTGAACTGATTCTTTCGGACAGTTTGTTTCAATGAACTGGTTCAATTCACTAGTTTGTTTTCGCAATCACTCAATGTTGAATGTAAAGCAAACACACAGAAAAATAAGGGTTTAAAATTTTACCTTTTTAGGTACAACAGCTTGTCCCTGGAGAAGTACCCTTAAAACGACATATTTGTACCTTTTTGTCCATAATAGGTAAATTTTAGTACCTTAGAGTAGTAATACGTACCCTTGAGGTACTAATATGTACCTATTAGGAAGAAAAGGTACAAATATGTCCTTTTAAGGGTACTTTTCCAGGGACAAGCTCCAGGTTTAACCCCTTATTTTTCTGTGTGAACACTCTTAAAGATAAAGGTGCTTAAAGGGCTTAAACCGTTTTTGGTTCCACATTTAGACCGTTTGCCTAAAGCTCTGGATTATAATTGTGTAAATAATATTCACTTTCTTGCACAGACTGATCTTTTCGCTTCATAAGACCTCAATATATCGTCAAAAGCCATGTGTATTTATTTTGTGCTCCTTGATCTGCTATTTTTGACTCTTAAAAATGGACAGCGGAAAATCCTTGGTGCTCAAAATGTTCTTTAATGTTCTACTGAAGAAAAGTCATCTTGAATGGCCTGAGGGGGAGTAAATTAACAGCACATTTTCATTTTTGGGTGAACTATCATTCTTGATAACAAAACAGATGAGGATTTACACAAGAACAGCACTTACTAAAACAACTACTGATTGAATTCAAGCTAGTCAAATAAACTGGATAAACAGATTTCTTGCATTACGAAACAAGCTCTGGAAGCAGTTAAAGGATTCGTTTACAACAATAATTACACAATGTTCAGTTTCAGATCAACTGTTTCTTTAAAAACAAAGTTCGTCGTTTGAGGCTGAAATATGATTCATTCAAATCGAAATTTTTGTTCAATTGAAAAAACTGCACCTGATCAATATCCAAGTCTGAGAGGCGCAGGAGAGCGTTTGCGTTTCTGGTCACAGTGAAGACGCTTAACGTCAAGAGAAGCTCAGGTACGGGAAACATGCCCAGGTTCTGGATCTGCAAAACAAAACATCTTAGAAAATATTGATTTTGTTCAAATGCTGGAGAATATGATTTAAACCTGGTTTGGATGCGAGGACTCACCTGATAAGAGAGATTGAAGGGCGGTCCGGTCCCAACAGAGAAGCTCTGGCCAAGCTCAGGTTTGATCTCAAAACGGGACGGGCTGGAATCTCTGAAAGAAAGATGATTCAGTATTAAATTATCATTTATTAGCTCTGAGATATTTCTGGGTGAATTTCATAAAACCTGTCAAGAACATGTCTGTCATATTTCACCTTAAAAATCAGAAGAAAAAGAAAAGTAATTTTATCCTCATTTGTCCGGTTCTTGGACCATTCAGATTTTTTATTACATTTAAATTTAGTATTATAGTTTTTATTAATATTTTAAAAAACATATATATTTTTCCATTTTCATTTCCATTGAAATGTGTATATATATATATATATATAAACTATAACTCAAATAAAATTGCTAAAATAAAAAAAATGTAAAATTAAAATGGTAATATAAATATATAACATTTTATTTTAGTTAACATTAATTTTATTTCAAGTAACAAATATATTTATGGTTTTAATTGTAGTTAACTATAATAACACAGGTTACCATAACATTAACATATTATTAACGTTAACATAATATAATATAATTGAAGAACTTGATTTTTGGACACGTGTCACGCTTCTGTGTTACCTTGTGAAGAGAATATCAGCCTCATATTTCAGATTATGATATATGTCATTAATGTTGTCCTCTGGAGACATTTCTTCACCTTCACTGCAAAGAAACAGACAGATTCATCTAAAAAACTATCTATAGCTTTCTTAAGCCAACATACGTGTTTCCAAATGAAAAATAATCTAATCTACATTCATTTAATACATCAATAAAAAAATCTCCTCAGATGAGATTCTCCTCGGTTCAAAGGTCACAAGCTCACCTGTTGACCCTCAGAGTGACCTGGACGTAGTTCAAGAAGACAGATCTGCTGAACTCAAACTCCAGGCGAAAATACACCTGATGAATGAAACTAAATGTGAACGAACGACAACAGAGAAGCCAAACGAAGCACCAACTAAAGGACACACTGTTCCTCTAGTCGTTTATTGGCGGTACTGTAATTAATGCAATTGCTGCTTTGTACCGGATTTGAACAGAAGGCTCAATTAATTTCCAACAGGCAATTATTTTGACCGCATCTTCAGTAAAACGTTCTCAAATGAGCCAATTCATGTTTTTGGAAATGCTACAATGGAAATAAAAAGGCTTTTGGAAATGCATCAGTGGCAATACCATGTTTCTGGGCATTTATCTTCTAAATATCTCATGGCATATGTTTATGGTAATTGAAGATCATGGTATATAACATTTACCTTCACTGAACCATGCAAGCATCACTTGAATGATCAGTGATATTCAGACCAGTCCGTTGTTACAGGTTCGAGGCGTCTCACCTGAGAAAAGGACCTCATGAACGGCGCGCTGACGTTGCAGGTTCGGTAGAGACTCGTATCATCAGAGTTCAGACACTCGATCGCAACGTCCGAAGGAGCCTGAAAAAAAACACATTTTCAATTTCCAAGCAATGCATTTCTGCTGAGAAAAGCCCACAAAAGAGGATCATTATGGAGTAAATCACTGAACGGACAAAAGTGATTTCAGGAGTCAATATACTGACTTTAGACGTTTATATGCATCAGTCTATCACTTGAACTACAGTCCACGTAAACTCATTTTACAATTCGGTTCATTAATCTAAGACATATTTCATCCATAAAAGCCTTAAATGTTTAGAAATGTAAATTATTTGAATATTTGATCTATATTTGGCTGTTTTTCAGTGTATGAGCACCTGTTTGTTTGTGATCACAGAGTTTTTCTTTTTTAATGTGTCTGAATTAATTCGATTTATTTTCCATTTATTAATCATTCATATAATTTCTAATCGATAAAATACAGTATTTTAGAGCAGTATTTACTTTACAAAATTTTAATACATTTATTTATCTAAAAAAAAATTATATTACATATTTCTATGATTTTCCATGAAGTTTTGATTTAATTGTCATGACTTAATCACACTTTTAAAAGTCCCTCATATGTCCAGATTGATTAAGACCATGGGAACCCTGCTAATTAAATAAAAATGACAGTTGTTAAAAGAACAAATTAAAATAAGAAACATGATTTCAGTTTAGATCTTGATTTTTAGCTTACCAATTTTTTTAATTACCAGCATTTATATGTGACCCTGGACCACAAAACCAATCTTAATCTTAACTGAGATGTATGCATCATCTGAATAAATAATATTTCCATTGATGTATGGTTTGTTATGATCGGACAATATTTGAAAATCTGGAATCTGAGGGTGCAAAAAAATCTAAATATTGAGAAAATCATCTTTAAAGTTGTTCAAATGAAGTTCTTAGCAATGCATATTATAATCAAAAATTAAGTTTTGATATATTTACGGTAAGAAATTCACTAAATATCTTTATGGAACATGATCTTAATATCCTAATGATTTTTGGCATAAAAGAAAAATCTATAATTTTGACCCATTCAATGTATTGTTGGCTATTGCTACAAATATACCCCAGCGACTTACGACTGCTTTTGTGCTCCAGGGTCACATATTACTTTTTTAGTCAATTGTGAATACAGGGATTATTTCTTTAACTTTTAAGTCTTTATAATTAATTTAATTCGATTTCAATTTGATAATTTGCATTAAAATGTCCGTTGCATATTCAGGTTGTTCTTTCATTAAAATAGCAGTTGTCAATGAAACAACACATGATGTGCTTAAATCTTCATTCTTAGCTGTTGTAGCTTATTTGATAGCTTGTTTTGTGTATTGTTAATGATTTGAACAGGTCTTTTAGGGCTGTTTGTGTGGTATTTGTGTGGTCACAGTGAGATTAGGATGCTGCCTATGAAGTCACTGAGGAAGTTCACTAGGCGTTGGATCGGATCATAGTTTCCCTTTCACCTCACGTTTGGATTCCTTCTTTAACACTCGCTCATACACACAGATGAAGCCAGGGCTGAGGAAACACACCTTCACCACCAGACTGGAGAACTGGAGGTTTGGAGAGTGTGTGATGTGCAGGACCGTGCCGTACGCGTTTTCTCCTCGGTTCTCTAAACGCGCCTCCACCAGAACTTTCCTCCGGCTGGCCTCCACCAGACGCTCGCCGCTCGTCCTCTGATGGACACACGGCGGCCACGAGGAGCGCTCGCGTCGCCCGCAGAACTGCCTGAAAGAGACAGAGACATGACAGGGTTTCTGAACGGTATATTTGAGACCTTTTTAAAGAATAAACTGAGGGAACACAATGTGTTCTCAAAATGTAAATGCATAGAGAGACAATGAGTCATATTAGTAACACTTTAAAGTTTCAAAATACAACTTCCAACAGATTTGCATTATTTTTAATTCATGTTACAATTTTTTTTTTTTACTAAATAAATACTGTAGTTTATGACTTGAATAGCTCGGCTCCCAACCACTAGAATATGAGAAAAACTACTATCTGATCACGATGCAAATAAAGTGATGTTCATCAGTATTTTTGTCTTGTTTTTCGATGCAAATGTCTAAAGATTCTTCAATGAAGACATAAGAAGTCTTGTTTTCAGAGAAATGGATCAAAAAATAAGTGAGATTATGATTAGATAAGAACAAAATATCTGCTAACGGTATAAGAAACTTTTACCTAATTCATAGCAAAAGTTTTCATACCCCACTGACAGATTGTTTTCATCTCTTAAGCATAAACTCCCTCGGTTGTGTTCAATTATTCAGACTTCATATCTCAAGTAAATTTATCTTGATTACAGGATGTTTAGATATTTGTACGGAAAAACAAGTAAAACATACTGAGTGAGAAAAGAGTACACTGCAAAAAAGATTTCATACTGAGCATTTCTGTCTAGTTTTACATTACAAATATCAAAACAATCTTAAATTAAGACATAATTACTTGAGAAGCAAAATAACTTCAGATATTAATTCTTGTTTTCTGACTTAAGATGATTATTTTCTTGCTTTAAGCAAAAACTAACAAAATGTTGGTATATTTTTCAGAAAACAAGACATAATATCTTGTCATTTTGCTTCTCAAGTAAATGCATCTTGATTTATATATATATACAAAAAAATGACAAAAATACAAAGAAAATAATTTTTTGCAGTGTATGAATTTAAGATGTTTTACCCGATTTGAGCCACCTATGCACTTACAAGTCTGCAATCCGCCGTAACGCAAGAAGAAGAAGATGCGTCACCGCCGGCTGTTGTGAACGCGCTCAGGACAGTTGGTACGCAGATAACATCACATGTTCATTTTTGGGTGAACTATCCCTTTAAGACCTGCTGAAACCCTGCATAAGGAACGAGGTGTGTTCCAATGTGCGAGGAAGAGCTGAATTGTGCGTTTGAGGACAAACCTGTGATCTAATAGGTCAGAGCTGCTCTGCAGGACGAGGTTGGGAACGCACCGATCGTCATTATCACAGCCGTTCCAGAACGGTAGCTGAGAGAAAGAAACGTGGTTTGGAAGGATGCAAGACAAAAGTGTTGTCAGTCTGTCTGTGTGTGTATGTGTGTCTGACCTCTGACTGCAGACTGGTGGGCCAGCCGTCGTCCAGCACCGGCCCTTCATCTGCGTTCTGCAGGCCTACGCTAACACTGAAGATCAGGGGCCGTGTGTAATCGGTCACCTCCTGTGTCAACAAACAGCAAGATACCACTCAAGCACTGCACAGATGACTTGTTTTCCAGTACAAATATCTAAATATCTAAATACCTAAATCAAGATTTTTAATAAAATATCTAAATATCTAAGCTTAAAACCACACTGGGAGATATTTTTCTTGTTTATAGCATACAGTAAAAGCACTTCATTTTCTGAAAAACTCAATATTTAGTTAAACATTTACCTTGATTTAAGAATTTTTAGAAATTAAGACATAAGTATATTTTTTGTTGCATTAAACAGTTTCCATATGCATGCACAAACATCAATATTCATGGAAATGTATTAATATTCATAAATATTATTAACATGTGATCATCAGCTATTAAATAACTACTAGTGGGGTAGAAACAGTGAAATATTTGCTGTAAATGTGAATCAAGTATGACTGGAGTGGACTTTTCTAAATCAAGATATTTTTATTGCATATTATTACATAGTCCTCTGGAATATTTGAATCTGATTGGTTAATTGCAGCATTGGACATTTAAACATGTGTGTGAGGTTCCTAAATACACAAGCATTAAACGTTTGGGATTGGTAAGATTTTCTAAATGTTTTTGAAGTCTGCTTTTATTTGGTTAAAATACAGTAAAACACGTTTTTACCATAATAACTGCGTTCTATGCTAATCATTACAGTCATCCAGTCTTCAGTGTCAAATGATCCTTCATAAGTTATTCTTATATGCTGATTTTCAGCAAAAAAAAGCAAAAACTTGATTATTCTGATTGTTATAAATATTGTAAACAGTTAATATTTTTGTGGAAAACTTAATCCACTTTCTTTCAGGATTCTTTGATGAATTGAAAATTCAAAAGAACAATATTCATTTAAAATAAAATAAAAATGTGTAACATTATCAATGTCTTTACTGGCACTTCTAATCAATTTAATGCATCCTTGCTGAAAAAAGCATACATTCTTGCAAATTTTTTTTTTATTCTTACAGACCCCAAACTTTTATATTCATTGTAGATGCTAGATTCATTAAAACAGAGCTGAAACGGATACAAGCGACTGCAGTGTGAATGCATGTACAGACAGTGGCTCACATGGACATGGAAAAACACTTGCTGGCAGTAATCTGAGTCCAGCCACAGGGTGACGTCTCTGGGCTGTGTCTCTTCAGTGCTGTCCAACACGGCTCTGGAGAAATAACCCTTCTCCTCGAAACCAAAGCTGTACCTCAACGCTGAACAGAAAACAATATCTCAGTGTCAACAATAGCAAATAATCCAGTTCATAATGCACATTACACTCTTAAAAATAAAGCTTCCAAACGGTTTTCACAGCAGTGTCATAGAAGAACACAATGCATTTTTACAATGAAACACATTAAACTCAAATTAAATAAATACATAATACAAATTCAAAAAAGCACCTTAAAAGTATCATAACAGTAGTCTATGACTTCTTCTGAAGTCCTATGATGCTTTTTGATGTTTTTGTCACTCTTCTGAGGAAGATTGATTCACTTGTTTGGAAATATACCCACACAGAGAAACTTTGATTAGATATTTTTAAATCTCATTTATAATGTTGCGTACGCACAAAACCTGCCCTGAAAGAGGCGTACTTCACTTCCTGTGCAAAAGGTGGGATTTATTAAAATATCTTGACGGGAACATTTGCGCACCTGCACGCCAACTCTGACCCATGCGTACAAACTCTTTTTCCAGGAGTGAGAAAATTAATGAAGTAAACAACCATTTTAAACTCTGCTTTCATGTCGATATACACATTTACATTAAATATTCCTCTCTCATAATGTAAATAAGCACTGAAATTACATAAAGTCATTACGCAGAATTTAATCAAAACTTCGGCTATATATGAAACATTTTTGTAGTGGATGCGCTTGATCACTTTTCCCGTGGCATGCTACAGTGTGTTTTAATGACAGCGAGGAGTAGGCTACTATAGGTGCACAATAATTCATCTTTAAACTGCAGATCTCATGTTATGAGAAAATATTTTTAGCGAGAACAATGGCGGACATTCGGTGGTCGAACGGTCCATTGTCCGGTTTGAATAGGTCCAGTGATAATAATAACTTAATGTACAACCGCAGTTGCACAGAGGTGTTAATGTCGTGTGAAGGCATCTCCACAACATCATGAAAAATACCACTTTATTTGAAGGAAGTAAGAATTGTACATTTCATTTTTAAAATACGTAAGTGATGCGCCGAGTCTGACAATTACACTGCAATAAATATAGGCCTATCTGTTTCCACTAAATATCCAGTGTAAAAGAATGAGATCAACTTTATTCTTTATAACTAATAAAAAATATTCTAAAATATTTATTTGATGACCATTTTAAACAGTTTTGTTTTTTATGAATATTTTAATATATTTATTCTAAAACATAACAAGGATATTGGATGACTTTTAGCAACAACAACAAAAAAAGTTGGCACAAATAGCATTTATTGTCCGTACTTTTGACAGTGTTAAATATGGTGTCACGTGAATGGGAATATGCATGGGAATGATATGCAGATGAGGTTATGCATCATAAAACTAGGCGTTGTAAGCTCCATATATGGTGATTTCTGGGAGGAGTCAGTGCGGAGATGCATGTAAGCACAATCTTCCCATGACTGGGATTTATAAAGGGATTTTAGCGCAGGTTCCGGCGTACAAGTTTTTGTGCCTACGCACACTTTTGGGATGAAATCTACGGAGAGTTTTATAAATGAGGCCCCAGATCTGAATTAAGATTCACGGGCCATCATTGGGACTTCGGAGTACGTATTGCCAATCTTTCAATTCGATAACTGATTTGCGAGCTCATTCAAATGTTCTGATCTGAATCAATCATTCGTGATCCACACTCCAAACTCCTGATCTGAATCAACAGATTCATGATACATGCTCCGAAGTCTCTATCTGAGTCAAAAGATTCATGAACCCGATTCAAAGTTCTGATCTGAATCAAAAGATTCACAAACACGCTCCGAAGTCCCGATCTGAATCAAAAGATTCACAAACACGCTCCAAAGTCCCGATCTGAATCAAAAGATTCATGAACCCGTTTCAAAGTTCTGATCTGAATCAAAAGATTCACAAACACGCTCCGAAGTCCCGATCTGAATCAAAAGATTCACAAACACACTCCAAAGTCCTGATCTGAATCAAAAGATTCACAAACACGCTCCGAAGTCCCGATCTGAATCAAAAGATTCACAAACACACTCCAAAGTCCTGATCTGAATCAAAAGATTCACAAACACGCTCCGATGTCCTGATCTGACTCAAAAGATTCACAAACACGCTCCGATGTCCTGATCTGAATCAAAAGATTCACAAACACGCTCCGATGTCCTGATCTGAATCAAAAGATTCACAAACACGCTCCGAAGTCCTGATCTGAATCAAAAGATTCACAAACACGCTCCGATGTCCTGATCTGAATCAAATGATTCACGATACACGCTCCGATGTCCTGATCTGAATCAAAAGATTCACAAACACGCTCCGAAGTCCTGATCTGAATCAAAAGATTCATGAACCCGTTTCAAAGTTCTGATCTGAATCAAAAGATTCACAAACACGCTCCGAAGTCCCGATCTGAATCAAAAGATTCACAAACACACTCCAAAGTCCTGATCTGAATCAAAAGATTCACAAACACGCTCCGAAGTCCCGATCTGATTCAAAAGATTCACAAACCACACTCCAAAGTCCTGATCTGAATCAAAGATCACAAAAACCGCTCCGATGTCCTGATCTGAATCAAAAGATTCACAAACACGCTCCGATGTCCTGATCTGAATCAAAAGATTCACAAACACGCTCCGATGTCCTGATCTGAATCAAAAGATTCACAAACACGCTCCGAAGTCCTGATCTGAATCAAAAGATTCACAAACACGCTCCGATGTCCTGATCTGAATCAAAAGATTCACAAACACACTCAAAGTCCTGATCTGAATCAAAGATTCACAAACACGCTCCGATGTCCTGATCTGAATCAAAAGATTCACAAACACGCTCCGAAGTCTGATCTGAATCAAAAGATTCACAAAACACGCGTCCGATTGTCATGATCTGAATCACAATGATTCACGATACACGCTCCGATGTCTGATCTGAATCAAAAGATTCACAAACACGCTCCGAAATCCTGATCTGAATCAAAATGATTCACAAACACGCTCCGATGTCCTGATCTGAATCAAAAGATTCAAAACACGCTCCGAAGTCCTGATCTGAATCAAAGATTCACAAAATGCTCCGATGTCCTGATCTGAATCAAAAACATTCCTGATACACGCTCCAAAGTCCTGATCTGAATCAAAAGATTCAAAAACACGCTCCAAAGTCCCGATCTGAATCAAATGATTCATGATACACGCTCCGAAGTCCTGATCTGAATCAAAAGATTCACAAACACGCTCCAAAATCCCGATCTGAATCAAATGATTCACGATACATGCTTTGTAATACCGATCTGAATCAAAAATTTCACAAACACGCTCCGAATTCCTGATCTGAATCAAATGATTCACGATACACGCTCTGAAGTCCTGATCTGAATAAAAAAATTCACGAAGCCGTTTCAAAGATCTGATCTGAATCAAATGAGTCACGATACACCCTCTGAAGTCCCGATCTGAATCAAAAGATTCATGAACCCATTTCAAAGTTCTGATCTGAATTAAATGATTCACAAACACACTCAGAAGTTCTGATCTGAATTAAATGATTCCCAAACACACTCAGAAGTTCTGATCTGAATCAAATGATTCACGATACACGCTCCGAAGTCCTGATCTGAATCAAATGATTCACGATACACGCTCCGAAGTCCTGATCTGAATCAAAAGATTCATGAACCCGTTTCAAAGTTCTGATCTGAATCAAATGATTCACGATACATGCTCCGAAGTCTTGATCTGAATCAAATGATTCAAAATGAATGCTTTGTAATACCGATCTGAATCAAAATATTCATGACCCGTTTCAAAGTTCTGATCTGAATCAAATGATTCACAAACACGCTCCGAAGTTCTGATCTGAATCAAAAGATTCATGAACCCGTTTCAAAGTTCTGATCTGAATCAAATGATTCACGATACATGCTTTGTAATCCCAATCTGAATCAAAAGATTTGCCATACGTGAACTGAATGATCTGAATTCCAAATTTGAATTTAAATCAATCGAAGTGGTTCCAGCGCTAATAACTCACTTAACTGAATACGTGTTTGTTCCTCTGCTATTTATGCATTTAGCCATGTTTATACTACAGTCGGTACTACTACTTTCTTAGCTTGCTATTTACTATATTTTAAATAGTTTGACCGCTGCAATTCAGTTGGTGACAGTTCAATAAATCAGTTGAAAGCATCCAGTCATCTCATACCATTGAAGTGGATGTTAAATTTATCAGTATATAATATATTGTAATACATATTTGAGAAATGATTGTTGTATCTGATTGTATGAACACAAGATGAACACAAAACAGCTAAGATGTAGGTTTGATTTTGACATTGGTGGGGACATAAACACCCCCCCCCCCACTCCCCCATCCAACTACCCCAATAATTTTGCATTTATCATACACTTCTGTCCACTAAATTCTATGCCCTTGGGAACAAACCCAAATGCAAGCCATTTTAGGCCACTTTTGGGTATTCTTATGAGGATATTTTTAAGCAACATTCTGCTAAGCATCTCCTTTTATGTTCTGCTGAAGAAATCGGAAGAATAAATGACAGACTTTTAATTTTGGGAGAAACTAGACTTCAATCCAGACTAAAGATATGGCCAGCATTTGATAAAAGGTGAATGCTATGTGTCTGTCTATGACTCTCAGACTTATTTATCCTGATCTAATAAGTTCCAGATGGGAAATGTAGAGGATGCCTGACACAGTTATATCATGGTTTCCAAGGGCTCCTCTCGCTCTAAATGCTGGGATTAAAGTGTTTTCTCTTTGGCCGGAGGCTTTATGCATTAGGAAAAACTGTTCTAATATTGAGTGACCTTTCGAGGAAGCATCTGAAAGACATTATTCACAGGCACAGGACGCTGGAAAATACAACAAATGTGCCTTTATCATTCAGCCATCTGACTGATCAGTCCTTTTCAGGTTTGCAGATAGGGTCCAGTTACATACCGACAGTTTTTGGATCCGTCATCGGTGTCCGTGGCGTAATGTTCAGGCAAACGGAGGCCAACATACACGACACCTCTCGACCTCCTCGGATGCAGTCTTTATTAAAAACATTGATTTTCGAAGGCTCAAAATGAATGCGGATCCCCACGCGGACGACACTGCGAGACCTGTTTGAAAACATAGTTATAAAACTGCCTCGGGAGAATTCAGGAGATTTCATTTATCAGTCATTTTAGTTTCTCCTAAAATCCCAGACGAGAAATACAAGCTGATAGAGATGAGATAATGTTAACATATATTAAAATATAGAGCTAACGATCTTTTGATCTTGTGAGAATTTGATGAGAAATATTCAAGTTTATGTTGAGATTAAAATGGTCTTTTTTGGAAGCAAGATACTTTTATTTTGTTTATTTATCTCCATATAATCTTATTGCTGTCAATGAGAAATAATTATGATACAGTAGTAAAGATATTTCATTCGGGATCCCCCCCCCCCTCCTCCTTTGTGATACCAGGATTATTACCATTAGCTACAACCATTAAGAAAATCATTACTTGAAATAAATAGTAAAAAGTTAAAATAAATAAATATATAAAGAACATATTTTTTTTATATATATATAAATAAAAACATTTTATTTCAGCAAGTTGCCATAGCAACATTTCTCATTTTCATTTAATTTAACTTGATGTAATAAAATCACAACTGAAAAAACTATTAAATCTATATAAACATACCTTAAAAAAAAAAAAAAAATGGAAATTAAAATAATTATATAAAAAGCTAATTCAAAATATTAATAAAAACTATAATTAGTATATCAATGAGGCCAAAATAACACTGTGTTATACATTCACATTCATTTGCATCATATTAAAACTGTCCATTTGAATATTTGTGGAATTATATTGTATAATAATAATACTTTGTACAGTATTTATATATTTTTATTTTCACAAGTGATGATGGCTCAAGCCGCCAGTGTTATTTTAGTATTTTTGAGATCGTTATATTTTTTTATTATTTTTTATTTTAATTTTTTTATTATGATGAATTTATTAATTCCTGTTTTCGTTTTAATTTTAGTTAAATTTTAAGTAATTTAGTTGTCTGTGTAGCTCGTATTACTTTTTTCAGTTTTAGTTATTTTAGTAAAAATTTTGTATCAAGTTAAACTAAATGAAAAATGTTGCTTTGGTAACTAGCTGAAATATAATATAAGATTTTTTTTAAATAATTTGTTTTATTATTTTATTTCAAGTTTTTTTATGGTTTTAGTTTTAGTTCACTATAATAACCCTGTAAGACCCAGCTCTGGAAACGGGTGCTAGGTTAAGCTATTGGTTCACAGCATGACTCTTAACTTAACCTGTCCCATGTGAAGTGTGTAAACTCACCAAAGCAGAACTACGGCGCCTAAAGCGCCCACGGACAGATCTATGAGCTCATCTCCATTCACATCCATCTTCCCATGCACACTGCGTCCGAAATAACGGAGACCTGGAGAGATGTCGCCAGCGGCTATTCTCTGAGATGAATGACAAGAATTAAAAATGAACAAATAAGGTGCAAAAGCTCATGCATATTGAGGTATATTCTGTATTTTGGCTTGACTGGAATGCCGTTTAATCATGTTTATTAAATATCAGTGACTCCCAGCTGAGTCTTACCTGTTTGTATTTGGGTTGGATGCTGTTTTGTTGGCCGTAGAAGAGATAGATGGCTCCCTTGTGATTGTCTTCCAGTGGTGCACCCACCACCAGCTCACTGAAGCCGTCGCCATTCAAGTCCGGAAGAGTGGACATGGCCGCGCCAAACCGAGAATCATGGGTCTTTTCTGATGGTCCAAGAGTCCCGTCTGGTATAAAAGAGCCCTGCGGAATGAACAGAGAAAAAAAGACAAGCAAATATTCATTAAAAAGGCTGTGTTTAGAATCGAATGCTAGTATACTAACAATAATGTTGTTGCATGACCACGTGGCATCCAAACCATCTCAGACCATACAGTAATATAATATAATATAACATAAAACACTAGTTAAACGAGCAACGAGTCCGCAATTATAGTGTTCCCGAACCATGAGTACACAACACATGCGCATCTTAACAGTTGTTCAGCAACAGAAGTTGTTCAGTAAATGCTCGGACAGATTGAGTTCATTCAGTGAAGGATTCATTCACTGATTCAAACGCTCTTTAAAACGAGTAATTCCCGGGTCTTTTGAACGACTCTAAAAGAACAGTCTTTAAAGAGTCATTCGTTTGTGAAACAGAATACACTGGTCGAGCTGTATGTTAATGCACCGTTGAAAAGAATCTGCTCATAAGAATAATTTGCTGGTGAATCGGACTACGCTCATTGCGCTGTAGGGCTTTGATTCAAAAGGAACCAGTTCAAAATTTATTTTCTAATAAATCAAACTACAGTATGTTTGTTTTTACGTGCTGCCTAGGAGTTCAACTAATACACATCTT
>CM049796.1:42050798-42092251 GCA_027422405.1 Ptychobarbus kaznakovi | reverse complement strand
TATTCTCGATGGTTCTGTGTATGTGGCATGTGTGTGGTAGGTTAGCAGGTACTGATGGTTCCAGGAGTGCTAGGGTGTTTCTAGGTAGTTGCTATAAACTGTTGCTAAGGTGTTCTGGATGGTTGCAGTACTGTTGCTAGGCAGTCACTATGTGTTCCAGGTAGTTGTTATATTGTTGCTGGGTAATTTTTAGGGTGTTCTATTTGGTTGCTATACTGTTGCTAAGCAGTTGCTCTGGTGTTCTGTGTGGTTGCTGTACTGTTGTTAGGTAGATCCTATGGTGTTTTGGATGGTTGCTATGCTGTTGCTAGGTACTGTAGTTGTAAGGGTGTTCTGGGTGGTTGCTATGCCACTGCTGGTTATGTACTGGAATGTCCTGATTACTTTATTAATTGCCCAAGTTTAAGGTGTTCTGAGTGTTGGATGTTCTTGGTGGTTACCAGTTTTCTGGGTAGTTTGCCATTTTAATACTTTGAACAAACCCCAAACTCTAAGTATGAGCAATTAAAGCCAACACTGTAGAGTTGAACGGGAGGGTGTAAAAGGGTCCAACAGCTTCTGAATGAAGAGGCACTGGGCGATCTCACAAGGCCTATGCCGGAGGTAACCGTGTGATTCGTCATGCTCTGATTCCAAACACAAGGGCTCCCATCCGCTAATTTGTCGATGGGTCATGACCAGATGTTTGTACTGCATGGCTGCTGCTGTGTGTGAGCACGCATGTTTCTGTATGTTCTAATGGGGGCCAAATGTAAACAGAACTGGTTTCTATTATGGGCGAATCTAGTGCTGAAATAGCAGACATCCGTCCTAGTTCAGAGCAAGGGTTCAGAGAGAAACCCAGGAGAGATCAGGGTGGTTTGGGGATAGAAAACAAGCCATTGCCCCTTCCCTCTACTTCTTCCAAAGGGCCAATGGCAACAATCATCATTTCACAATGATCTGAGGTCAGCGTTGGGGAGTAACTAACTAAAATTAGCCTTTCCAATAACAAGCCAATTTTCAACAAGTAGATTAATTTCTGTGTGTTGGTTTGTTTGGTTGGTTTGATTTAATTAATAATATTCATTGTTCATGATATTCATATATACATAATCATATATTTGTGTGTGTGGTTGTGTGTGTGTGGTGTGGTGGGGTGTGTGTATGTGTGGTGTGTGTTGTTGTGTGTGTGTGTGTGTGTGTGTGTGTTGTGTGTGTGTGTGTGTGTGTGTGTGTGTGTGTGTGTGTTTTGGGTGTGTGGTGGGTGGTGTGCATGTTAGTGGTTTATGAGGACACAATGTGTATAATGACATGGGTAGACATAGGTATTACAAGGAGAAGGTGATTTATGAGGACATTTTCAGTGTCCCCATAATTTAAAAACGCTTATAAACCATACAGAGTGGAGTTTTTTTAGAGGGAAAATAGAATTGCACCGTCCCTCCTGTGAGGGCTAAGTTTAGGTGTAGGGTAGGTGTAGGGCAATACACATACGGTTTGTACAGTATAAAAACCATTACGCCTATGGAAAGTCCCCGTAAACCAATAAAAACCAACTTGGTGTGTGTGTGTGTGTGTGGTGTTGGTGTGTGTGTGTGTGGTGTGTGTGTGTGTGTGTGTTGTTTGTGGGTGTGTGTGTGTGTGTTGTTGTTTTAGGACACACACACAGCTGGTTGTAAGAGGCCTTCAACAACTTGGGATGCCCAAAAAGAGGGCTAAACATTTGGCAAAGTACTGTTCTCTGTCTGCTATCATAGGCAGCCGTCATTTATACCCATAACAACTGAGTGATATGCTTAATATTGTGAAGATCTATTCTATGCCACTGGTCCATGATTTTTTGTATGTGTATTTAATTGCATCTGTAATATTTATGTCCCTATAGAGTATTTATTTTAAGTGGACTTGTGTGTGTGTGTGTGCGTGCATGCGTGCGTGGTGTGTGTGTGTGTGTGTGTGTGTGTGTGGCACACCAAGCTTTTCACAACATTATATAAATAGATATATGTTTTAGTTGTATTAAATGTGTTTAGTAGAAAAGTGTCTGTTCAATATATTTGAACAGTGTTCCTGTGGCTCCGTGGTAGAGCGCAAAAGTGGTTTTGCAGCGCAAAAGGTTGTGGGTTCAATTCCCAGTGAACACATACTGAAAAAAAATATAATAAAAAATGTATAGCCTGTAAGTCGCTTTGGATAAAAGCATCTGCTAAATGCATAAATGTACTTACGTCACCCTAACTGAGAGGTTTTTGTGCAATACTTTTGTTTGTTTACTTTTTGTCATTAGTGTGCCTAACTACTTTTCACTTCACTGAATTTCAACTGCTTTAAATGACAAGTAGCTTGTAGTTTGGCCAGCTAGTTTTTAAGTAGCCACTGGTGGAGGTCTCGTGAATGTTGATTGTTTGGAGAAAACAGGCCCGTGATCGTTACAAAAGGTCAGTTTGAAGCAGATATAATGCAGAATGCCAGGGAGAGACACCCACAGTATCCCATGATCCCCCCGAGTCCCAATCAGGGATGACTTTCACATGACACTTTTACATGCAGGAGTCACTTTTCCATCGGGGTGAATCATCTTCCCTCGAACCGCCATCCAAGAGCTGGTGGGGGGTTTTAAAGACTGTTTTACTTGGATCTTGTTTGCAAAAAAGCCTTCCATGATGTACTCGCTCTCAAAACCCTACAATGATTTATGTGGTCGTCAAGTCTTATTGAATATGGTTAGTCAGATGACAATTTAAGTGGAATAAACAGAATAATGCTTCTTGGTTTTAACTAATCTTTGAAATCTGAGTTCTTGGCTTACAGTCTTACCGGAATTTTGTGATCCCTCATGATCAGTCATAAAATCATGCAAGTCCATTAGAGATTCCTTTGGTCTAAACTTCAGTGGGAAAACAATGATACAGTACATTTGAGGAGTTAAAAAAACTGATGAATCTGTCTCATGTCAAAGTATTTAGCATCAAAGAAGCATTTAAAAATTTTGGGAAGATCTGAGTGGAAAATATGTGTGGGCTGTCAGTTTTCGTAGTTTGAAACATTTACATTAACATAATAATTATAAATACAAAGCCCAAAAATATGTGGACAAGGTTAAAATACTTTCCTATACTAATTTAGGAGTCAACATTGGTAGGTTGATTTACCTCAAAACTATAAACTCAGTCACACTGTGTCGCTTTCAAAACATTGATCAGGGGTGCGTTTCCCAAAAGCATCATTAGATAACAATGGTCGTAAGTTCCATTGAACTCTATTTGTAACGATGGAACTTGGGACCATAGTTGCTTTCTGTAAACGCACCCCTGTTTGTTTGAACAGCTTGACACATCAACACTGATTTAACCAATGGCATGAGTTTTGGGGCGGGGCCATCTGTAGGCCGACCAATGGCAGATGTGGGGAGTGTTTGACAACACCTGCTTGACAACTTGTTTTTCAGTTCTGTTTGGTGACAATATTCCAATACACCTTCAAAAATGTCTGAATGTCGTTGCATTCATAATTGATATTGTCTACTTCCATCCCTTAAGCCAATCCATTTTCAGACGCTCAAAAGATGATACAAAGAAAAGAAATAAATTTGATCAAAAGTGACTGTTTATCATCGACTGTGTTCATCTCTCTGGGTTTTGTTATATTCATGTGACTTACTCTTGCCTAAACAAGTGTTTTAGCTTTCCACACCAATTTCCAAGATGCATGTCCAATGTCAACTGTCATAACGTTCTTTTCCAAATAGAACATTGGAAATTCTAATTAATTTGAATAAGTTCCCAGTTTAATGGAATGCAGAATGACTTCATGCATCCACTAAAATCACATTGACATCAATTGAATTAAAGCCATTGCAAAAATGGTTCTGAGAAAACTACTTGCTTTGATCGTTTGATATTCAAACATTGTTAAATATGACTTGTGTGTCCAAATACTTTTCGATTCCACTGCAGATGATTTGAACCTTTATTAATGCAGATGAAAATCTAATGTTTGCATATCAGGTTCCGTTTAATACAACTACTGCCAGTGCTGGGTTATAACTGATTACATATAATCTCGATTTCATAATCAGATTCCAAACATTGTAATTAGACAACGGTTACTTTTTATTGATTACATAATTTGTATAAAAATACAAAGAGGAACAAAATTATTACATCATTACATATTAACACAATTGCAATATATTATTCATAATTTAATAAATCTTTTTTTAAGATGTCCTTTTTTAGAATAGCTTACTACTTGCATACATTCAGAAAGTCTTCAAGCTTTGTGGATATTCACACAAATACCAATAATTACACAGAAAATTGAGAGGCCACACATCATTTGACCACTGGATTTACAAAAATCATTTCAATTTTAAAAAGTAATTTTCTCAGCATTTCAGTATTGTATCAACTACTAATGAATACATAATTTTTTTATTTTAAATTATCACTCAGACAGTTTTCAAGGTATGAAGTTAATAACATTTGTAACACATCACAGTAAAAAAAGAAAAATACATTTGTATCACAGTAACACATTTGCATGTTTATGTTTCTCTGATTCTGGTTAATGGTCACATGACATGCAAGTAAACTATATTTTAATTGTTTTATGTTTTTATTTTTGATGGAATATCATTTTTTCCCTCTTATGTACTTACTTATGTACATATTTGTTTAGTAAATAATTTAGTTATTTTTTATTTAATTGTTTTAATTTTCCTCCATAGAAATCTCCATTCAGATAACAAAGATTTTTTTATTATATTTTAATTATTCATTCTATCATTTGTTTGTTTGTTTGTTTGATTGTTCTTTCGCTTATTAAATAATTAATTGTTTATTTTGTTTGTTTATTTATTGTTCTTAGCACCTCTCCTCATTTATGGTGATAACTGTGATGTTTTTTGCTTTTATATATATTATAAATTCAGTATATTCAGGTACATCTAAAAAAAATAGAATATGGTGAAAAAGTTCATTTTTTTCTTGTAATCTATTTAAAAAAGTGAAACATTCATATATTTTAGATTCATTACATGCAAAGTAAAACATTTCAAAAGTTTTTTTTGTTTTAATTTTGATCATTAGAGTTTAGAGTTCAAGAAAGTAAAAAATCAGTATCTCAAAATATTAGATTATTTACATTTGAGTTTCAACAAATGACCATCCATTCAGTATACATTGTGGGTGTCTCTTGTTCTTTGAAAGCACAATAATGGGGAACACTGATGGCTTGGCAATGGTCCAGAAGACGATCATTTACACCCTCCACAAAGAGGGTAAGTCACAGAGGGTCATTACTGAAAGGGGGGGCTGTTCAAGGAGTGCTGTATCAAAGCATATTAAATACAAAGTTGACTGGAAGGAAGAAATTGGGTAGGACAATGTGCACAAGCAACAGGGATGGGCCGCAAGCTTGAGAATACTGTCAAGCAAAGCCGATTCAAACACTTGGGAGAGCTTCACAAGGAGTGGACTGAAGCTGGAGTCAGTGCATCAAGAGTCACCACGCTCAGACATCTTCAGGAAAAGGGCTACCAAGCCACTTCTGAACCAGAAACACCGTCAGAAGCATCTTACCTGGGCTACGGAGAAAAAATAACTGGACTGTTGCTCAGTGGTCCAAAGTCCTCTTTTCAGATGAAAATACATTTTGCATTTCATTTGGAAATCAAGGTCCCAGAGTCTGGAGGAAGAGTGGAGAGACACAGAATCCATGTTGCTTGAAGTCCAGTGTGAAGTTTCCACAGTCAGTGATGATTTGGGCTGCCATGTCATCTGCTGGTGTTGGTCCACTGTGTTTTCTGAAGTCCACAGTCAACGCAGACATATACCAAAACATTTTAGAGCACTTCATGCTTCCTTCTACTGACAAGCTTTATGGAGATGCTGATTTCATTTTCCAGCAGGACTTGGCACCTGCCCACACTGACAAAGGAACCAAAAGCAGGTTCAATGACCATGGTGTTACTGTGCTTGATTGACCATCAAACTCGCCTGACCTGAACCCCATAGAGAATCTAGATGAGAGACACCAGAACCAACAATGCAGATGACCTGAACCCCATAGAGAATCTAGATGAGAGACACCAGACCCAACAATGCAGATGACCTGAAGCCCATAGAGAATCTAGATGAGAGACACCAGACCCAACAATGTAGATGACCTGAAGCCCAGAGAGAATCTAGATGAGAGACACCAGACCCAACAATGCAGATGACCTGAAGCCCATAGAGAATCTAGATGAGAGACACCAGAACCAACAATGTAGATGACCTGAAGCCCATAGAGAATCTAGATGAGAGACACCAGACCCAACAATGCAGATGACCTGAAGCCCATAGAGAATCTAGATGAGAGACACCAGACCCAACAATACAGATGACCTGAAGCCCATAGAGAAGCTAGATGAGAGACACCAGACCCAACAATACAGATGGCCTGAAGCCCATAGAGAATCTAGATGAGAGACACCAGACCCAACAATACAGATGACCTGCAGGCCATAGAGAATCTAGATGAGAGACACCAGACCCAACAATACAGATGAGCTGAAGCCCGTAGAGAATCTAGATGAGAGACACCAGACCCAACAATGCAGATGACCTGAAGGCCATAGAGAATCTAGATGAGAGACACCAGACCCAACAATACAGATGAGCTGAAGCCCATAGAGAATCTAGATGAGAGACACCAGACCCAACAATGCAGATGACCTGAAGCCCATAGAGAATCTAGATGAGAGACACCAGACCCAACAATGCAGATGACCTGAAGCCCACCGTGAATCTAGATGAGAGACACCAGACCCAACAATGCAGATGAGCTGAAGCCCATAGAGAATCTAGATGAGAGACACCAGACCCAACAATGCAGATGAGCTGAAGCCCATAGAGAATCTAGATGAGAGACACCAGAACCAACAATGCAGATGACCTGAAGCCCAGAGAGAATCTAGATGAGAGACACCAGACCCACCAATGCAGATGACCTGAAGGTGTTGTAGCAAGTGATGGATTCCCTCTATTAAGTCAATGAAGCTCGAGAAGCAGAGTTCCAGATGTCAAAATCAGACTTTATTGACCACAGCAACAAAGCCGAGAGACAGTGCACTGAATCTGACCCTCTGTCTGCCTGTACACCCTTCTTATACCTTTTTACTACCTTGACCTTGGTAGTTACAGTTTTTTCATTAGTTAGGTTTTGTCTGGTTTGCCACAATTAATTACTTTGTGCACCTGGTCTATCTTTAATGGTGGAATTTGACGAATCAGCCTCTTTTTTAAAAACACCTTCATCCCGCTGCCCCTCTCCGTTGGCAGTGGTCCCATGACCATGAGACATACATCAAAGCTGTCTCTACCATATTCTTATCATATTCTGGGACATTATCCAAGAGCTGTCTCTACCATATTCGTATCATATTCTGGGACATTATCCAAGATTCATAGGGTTATTCAGGTTCACTAATACACCCCATTGTAATGGTCTGTTTACAGATGACATTCTTGAACATACATCATATTTTGAGTAACATAATACTATATTGAGTAAATAACATACTATAAAGTAAAATAACACAATAAAGGTCATAGAGAATCTAGATGAGAGACACCAGACCCAACAATGCAGATGAGCTGAAGCCCGTAGAGAATCTAGATGAGAGACACCAGAACCAACAATGTAGATGACCTGAAGCCCATAGAGAATCTAGATGAGAGACACCAGACCCAACAATGCAGATGACCTGAAGCCTGTAGAGAATCTAGATGAGAGACACCAGAACCAACAATGCAGATGACCTGAACCCCATAGAGAATCTAGATGAGAGACACCAGACCCAACAATGCAGATGACCTGAACCCCATAGAGAATCTAGATGAGAGACACCAGACCCAACAATGCAGATGACCTGAAGCCCATAGAGAATCTAGATGAGAGACACCAGAACCAACAATGCAGATGACCTGAACCCCATAGAGAATCTAGATGAGAGACACCAGACCCAACAATGCAGATGACCTGAAGACCATAGAGAATATAGATGAGAGACATCAGACCCAACAATGCAGATGACCTGAAGCCCATAGAGAATCTAGATGAGAGACACCAGACCCAACAATGCAGATGACCTGAAGCCCGTAGAGAATCTAGATGAGAGACACCAGACCCAACAATGCAGATGACCTGAACCCATAGAGAATCTAGATGAGAGACACCAGACCCAACAATGCAGATGACCTGAACCCTATAGAGAATCTAGATGAGAGACACCAGACCCAACAATGCAGATGACCTGAACCCCATAGAGAATCTAGATGAGAGACACCAGACCCAACAATGCAGATGACCTGAACCCTATAGAGAATCTAGATGAGAGACACCAGACCCAACAATACAGATGACCTGAAGCCCATAGAGAATCTAGATGAGAGACACCAGACCCAACAATACAGATGAGCTGAAGGCCGCTATCAAAGCAACCTGGGCTTCATTACACCTGAGCAGTGCCACGGGCGGATGCCTCCATGCCACGTGTAATGAATCTATATAATATATGGGTTTCACTTTCTGAAATGAGTAGCAAAAAAATATTGACCTTTTTCATGATATTCAAAAGTTTTTAGATGTACCTGTATGCTTTTAAATATATTACGTTTCTACAATACATTTATTTTATTTATTTTGTCATTTAGCAGACTCTCTTATCCAAAGCGACTTACAAATGATTTTAACTTACAAACTACAATATATAAATATATAGTAGAAATGTAATTTCCTGTAAAGCTGCTTTGCAACGATTGTATCATAAAAAGCGCTATACAAATAATCTTGAATTTAATGAAATATATTTATACTACGGGGCCGTTGAATGCTTGAATCTGATTGGCTGATGAAAGGTTCTGAGGAGTGCAATTATTTTCAGGGAAACGCACAGCGAACAAAAGCATGTTACTAGTTCTCACATAACATTTCAGAATAAAGTGTTTAGATTTATCAGTGTTGCTGGAGATGGTTTGTGACAGGATCTGTCTCTTCGTTAGAATAGCCTGAAGATAACTGAGTCCTGTAAATTTCATGATCCCAGTCCGAGGAAAACATCAGACCATCTGGATTTGGATTTTTGTGATAAATTTTTTATTAGACCATCTGGATCTCAACAGTAGAAAAACAGGTGTTCAGCCGCCAGCTCTTGAACTTAGCAGAAACAGATGCGGTGGCTGATGGTCTGCAGCGTGTCTTCAGCGTTAGCGCTCTTCCCTTCGGAGGAGGATTCCTGAGAGTTTCAGTTTTTCCAACACACGTTCCCACAGGAAAGACAAATGACAAATACGATTTCTTTACCAAGGCAATTAATGAAAACAAAAGTCAGAACAAGCGGAGATTTTTCCTGTTGTATGTAATGTCCTGCTCAACATGCTGCTTCTTTAATATCCTCAGCGGGTCAAAGCATGGATGTGAAGTGAGTTGCAAACAGTGCTGAGGGATGATTTAGGTCTCCGTGTGTTTCTCCAGAAAACTCACATTTCTCCTCTAGAGCTTTACAAGATCTCAACAATGTTTTAAACTACCCTGATACCAAAGTCAAAGATCTGTAGATCTGAAGATCTGAATTTGCTGGTGTTTCCGGGGGCGTTGCTATGCTGTTGCTAGGTAATTGCTAGAGTGTTCTGTGCTTTTCATAATACATTTCTTATTTAGTTTCAAGGGTGTTGCTAAGGAGTTGCTTGAATGTTCTGTGTTTCTCTTGGGGCGTTGCTATGCAGTTGCTAGGGTGTTGCTAAGTGGTTGCTAGAGCATTCTGTGTTTCTCTTGGGGCGTTGATATGCAGTTGCTAGGGTGTTGCTAGAGCATGCTTTTCTTGGGGCGTTGCTTATTTAGTTTTTAGGGTGTTGCTAGTGGGTTTCTTGAAAGTTCTGTCCTTTTCTTGGGATGTTGATATGCAGTTGCTAGGGTGTTTCTAGGGGTTGCTAGAGCATTCTGTGCTTTTCTTGGGGCGTTGATATGCAGTTGCTAGGGTGTTTCTAGGGGTTGCTAGAGCATTCTGTGCTTTTCTTGGGGTGTTGATATGCAGTTGCTAGGGTGTTTCTAGAGGTTGCTAGAGCATTCTGTGCTTTTCTTGGGGTGTTGATATGCAGTTGCTAGGGTGTTTCTAGGGGTTTCTTGAATGTTCTGTGCTTTTCTTGGGGCGTTGATATGCAGTTGCTAGGGTGTTTCCATGGGTGCTAGAGCGTTCTGTGCTTTTCTTGGGGTGTTGATATGCAGTTGCTAGGGTGTTTCTAGGGGTTGCTAGAGCATTCTGTGTTTTTCTTGGGGCGTTGATATGCAGTTGCTAGGGTGTTTCTAGGGGTTGCTAGAGCGTTCTGTGCTTTTATTGGGGTGTTGCTATGCAGGTGCTAGAGGGTTGCTAGAGCATGCTTTTCTTGGGGTATTACTTATTTAGTTTCTAGGGTGTTGCTAGGGGGTTGCTTGAATGTTCTGTCCTTTTCTTGGGGTGTTGATATGCAGTTGCTAGGGTGTTACTAGGTGGTTGCTAGAGCATTCTGTGCTTTTCTTGGTGCATTGCTATGCAGTTGCTAGGGTGTTGCTAGGTGGTTGCTAGAGTGTTCTGTGCTTTTCTTGGTGCATTGCTATGCAGTTGTTAGGGTGTTGCTAGGTGGTTGCTAGAGCATTCTTTGCTTTTCTTGGTGCTTTGCTATGGTTCTGTGATTTCTTTGAGCATTGCTAGGTTGTTCAAGATGGTTGCTATAGGATTTCTAGGTCGTTCTGGGTCTTTCTTGGGGTATTGCTATGCAGTTTCTAGGGTGTCCTTGATGGTTGCTATATAGTTGCTACAGTGTATGGATGTTTCTTGGGGTGTTGTTATGTAACTACTATGGAATCCCTGTTTGGTTGCTTGGGGGGTTTTGTTTGGGGCATTGCTATGCAGTTTCTAGGGTGTTCTAGATGGTTGCTAAGGCATTCCTATGTTGTTGCTAGAGTGTTCTTGGTTGTTCTTGGGGTGTTGCCATGCATTTACATTTACATTTATGCATTTAGCAGAGGCTTTTATCCAAAGCGACTTACAGTGCATTCAGGTTATACATTTTTAATGAGTATATGCTATAAATTATGCAGTTGTTATTGTGTTTTAGATGGATTTCCAAAGTGATTGCTTATCTTTAATGGGTGTGTCTTGATGCATTGCCATGCAGTTGCTAGGGTGTTCTAGATGGTTGCTAAGGCATCCTATGTTGTTGCTAGGGTGTTCTAGATGGTTGTTAGAGTGTTCTAGGTGGTTGCTAAGGCAATCCTATGTGGTTGCTAGGGTGTTCTAGATGGTTGCTAGAGTTTTCTTGTCTCAAACTATATTGCGATACTAAAGTCAAATGTCAGAAATATGAAGTTGCTCACATCACATGGGATCGATTGCATCCATGCCAGCAGTACAGCAGCTTCCTTCATAACTGCAAGTGGTTTGTGACACATAGCCATATCATGGAATATTATGTTGCACAAACTCTCTTTCTCATTGCGTAAGGAAAATATTAGCTTGAGCCCCTAGAGCACAATTCGAATGGCTCAGACACACAGCATTGGCACATGCAGGGTCAAGCATTAGCTGTGAGCGATACGAGACAGAGAGCTTGTTATATGTATTTATTTGACTCGGTTGTTTATTTTATAAATGTACAAATAATTTGCATCTGCACGCCAAATGTCTTGTAGAGATTCTTTAGAGTCACGCAGCCTGTTTTATGTATTTATGAGCTGCGTTAAAGCCAAACACAAGCTGGATGCTGCAGAGTAAAACTTTTTTATAGAAATTAAAAAATTAAGGACATTCTGAGAAAATTGTAAAAGAGAAACAAGATGCAAAGTTGTTAAAACAAGCAATTGGAAAGCAAAATAATAAGAGACGCGTGTGGAGTTTGAGCATGTTTATGTCTGTATGTCAGTAAAAAAATAATGAAATAAATGTCAGAAACTTCAACTTAAAATATGCTCAACACTGCGGTCTGCACTAAATATTAATATAACCTCATTTCAGATTTACAGTCAGTGACGTTTTAGTAGTTTGGATAAAATATGATGTTGAATTAAGTAGAATTCTACAATTAGTGAAGAACAAGTGAGTGGTCAGAACTGTCTGGGTAGTTGCTAGGGCATTGCTATGCAGTTGCTAAGGTGTTCTAGGTGGTTTCTAGGGTGTTGCTGGAGTTTATGGGATGTTTCTTGGGCCATTGCTATGCAGTTGCTAAGGTGTTCTAGGTGGTTTCTAGGGTGTTGCTGGAGTTTATGGGATGTTTCTTGGGCCATTGCTATGCAGTTTCTATGGTGTTTTAGGTGGTTGCTATGGCGTTGCGAGGTAGTTTCCTGGGATGCTGCTATGCAGTTGCTAAGGTGTGTTGATAGTTGCTAGGGCATTGCTAGCTGGTTGCTGGGGCATTGCTGTGTTGTTCCTAGGGTGTGCTGGTAGTTGCTATGGTATTGCTAGGCGGTTGCTAGAGTGCTCTGAGGGGGATTGCTATGCAGTTCGTAGAGCATTGCTAGGTGGTTTTCTAGGGTGTTGCTATGCTGTTGCTAGGGTGTTCTGGTAGTTGCAAGAGTGTTGCTAGGTCATTATTAGGCTATTGCTATGCAGTTGCTAGAGCACTGCTAGGTTGTTTGCTGGGATGTTGCTATACTGTTGCTAAGGTATTCTGATAGTTGTAAGGTGTTCTTGGGTGTTGCTTGCGAGGTAGTTTCCTGGGAGGATGCAGTTGCTAGGGTGTGTTGGTATGCTGTTGCTAGGCGTTTAGAGTTTGAGGGGGATTGCCAATGAGTTCGTAGAGATTGCTAGGTGTTTTCTAGGGCATGCTGTTTAGGGTGCTCTGGTATGCAAGGTGTAAGTGCATTATTAGGCTATTGCTATGCAGTTTAGGGCACTGCTAAGTTGTTTGCTGGGGTTTTGCTATACTGTTGCTAGTATTCTCATTTTTTAGTAGGTGTTAGAGTCCTGGGGTTTTCTAGCCCAGTGCTAGGCATGGTTTCAAGGGCAGGTGGTTTCCTGGGCCGTTGCTATGTGTGGTTGCTAAGTCACTGTTTTGTGGTCCAGCAGGTGTAAATGTTGTGTTTGATCACTTGGTAAATTAACAGCACACTCACCTTTGTGAAGTTATGCCTGATAATACAAGATAAATGATTTGAGGAATAATTCATATCTGGAGCACAAACACTTCAGGACAACACACTGATGTTTCATACATAACACCTCAGTATGAGTAATAGTAATATTCATCTTATCAAACATCATTAATATAATTTTAAATAATCCCATGAAAAGTTGAGCTCATACGGGGTCGTCCTGCAGTCAAACATCAGGAACTGATATCTTCGGCTCCCACACACACACTTCCCATTGTCCAGACTGGAACCGCAGGATGCTCTCTTTCTGGGAATAGAGTGTCTATGGGAAGATGTGGACTGTGGTGTGTGGCTTGTGGTTTATAGTCCTGGTCACAGATCAGAATGAGTTCTCAGCATCACCGCTGGAAGCGCACAGATAATGCATGTAGTGTTGTCAGTAGGACAGTCGCTCTTCCCGTTCGTCAGAGATGTCCTAGCAAGACATATCTCTTTATTACACAATATTACATCAACCTTGTTTTGGGAGTTTTGTATTTATGGGAGGGCAGATCTCAATCAAATGTCATTTCAGAGGAAATTATAAATAGTATTTTGCATAAAGTAAATGAAAAATATTTTCTAGAGTAAAATGTTTCTTTAGATGTTGCTTTGCTGTTGCTGGGGTGTTTTAGATGGTTGCAAGGGCATTATTAGGTGGTTTCCTGGGCTAGTGCTATGTCATTGCTGGGGTGTTTTAGATGGTTGCTAGGGCATTGTTAGGTGGTGTCCTAGGGTGTTGCTATGCCATTGCTGGGGTTTTTGGTGGTTGCTAGGGCAATTGTTAGGTGGTTTCCTAGGGTGTTGCTACGATGGGGTATTTTAGATGGTTGTTAGGGCATTGTTAGGTGGTTTCCTAGGGTGTTGCTATGCCATTGCTGGGGTGTTTTTGGTGGTTGCTAGGGCATTGTTAGGTGGTTTCCTAGGGTGTTGCTATGCCATTGCTGGGGTGCTTTTGGTGGTTGCTAGGGCATTGTTAGGTGGTTTCCTAGGGTGTTGCTACGATGGGGTATTTTAGATGGTTGTTAGGGCATTGTTAGGTGGTTTCCTAGGGTGTTGCTATGCCATTGCTGGGGTGTTTTTGGTGGTTGCTAGGGCATTGTTAGGTGGTTTCCTAGGGTGTTGCTACGATGGGGTATTTTAGATGGTTGTTAGGGCATTGTTAGGTGGTTTCCTAGGGTGTTGCTATGCCATTGCTGGGGTATTTTAGATGGTTGTTAGGGCATTGCTAGGTGGTTTCCTAGGGTGTTGCTATGCCATTGCTGGGGTGTTTTTGGTGGTTGCTAGGGCATTGTTAGGTGGTTTCCTGGGGTATTGCTAATGCTATGTCATTGTTGAGGGGTTTTAGATGGTTGCTAGGTGGTTTCCTGGGGTGTTACAATGCTGTTGCTGGGGTGTTTTAGATGGTTGCTAGGGCATTATTAGGTGGTTTCCTGGGCTAGTGCTATGTCATTGCTGGGGTGTTTTAGATGGTTGCTAGGGCATTGTTAGGTGGTTTCCTAGGGTGTTGCTATGATGGGGTATTTTAGATGGTTGTTAGGTGGTTTCCTAGGGTGTTGCTATGTTGTTGATGGGGTATTTTAGATGGTTGTTAGGGCATTGTTAGGTGGTTTCCTAGGGTGTTGCTATGTTGTTGATGGGGTATTTTAGATGGTTGCTAGGGCATTATTAGGTGGTTTCCTGGGCTAGTGCTATGTCATTGCTGGGGTGTTTTAGATGGTTGTTAGGGCATTGTTAGGTGGTTTCCTAAGGTGTTGCTATGCCATTGCTGGGGTGTTTTTGGTGGTTGCTAGGGCATTGCTAGGTGGTTTCCTGGGCTAGTGCTATGCCATTGCTGGGGTGTTTTAGATGGTTGCTAGGGCATTGCTAGGTGGTTTCCTAGGGTCTTGCTATGCCATTGCTGGGGTGTTTTTGGTGGTTGCTAGGGCATTGTTAGGTGTTTTCCGATGGTGTTGCTATGCCATTGCTGGGGTGTTTTTGGTGGTTGCTAGGGCATTGTTAGGTGGTTTCCTGGGCTAGTGCTATGCCATTGCTGGGGTGTTTTTGGTGGTTGCTAGGGCATTGTTAGGTGGTTGTCCTGGGCTAGTGCTATGCTGTTGCTGGGGGGTTTTTGGTGGTTGCTAGGGCATTGTTAGGTGGTTTCCTGGGCTAGTGCTATGCTGTTGCTGGGGTGTTTTTGGTGGTTGCTAGGGCATTGTTAGGTGGTTTCCTGGGCTAGTGCTCTGCTGTTGCTGGGGTGTTTTTGGTGGTTGCTAGGGCATTGTTAGGTGGTTTCCTGGGCTAGTGCTATGCTGTTGCTGGGGGTTTTTTGGTGGTTGCTAGGGCATTATTAGGTGGTTTCCTGGGCTAGTGCTATGCTGTTGCTGGTGTGTTCTGGTAGTTGGAAGGGCATTTATTGAGTGTTAGGTGTTTCTTGGATTTTTTTCTTTGAGTTTGATATTTATTTGATCGTAAATCTCATTTAGAAGTGATGATTGTATTTTGCATAAAGAAATCGAATAGAAAATTGAAGCTGTAAAATAATTATTTTGTAACATATTGTATGTATTTTTAAACTATATAACATTGTATTCTTTTTGTAATACATTGCATTTATTGTTTAAATACGTTTTTTCACATTACAACAGGCTACTTGAAAGTTTTCAGATCAGATGTGATCCCTCTGAACTGAAGATTTGCAGAAGATCCACATTTCATTCAAGACTGACATGAAGGCAAGAAATGTACCACAATTCATATTTTTTGGGGTGAACTCATTTTGTAATATTTTTCTTACACATTTTTCTTAGTGATTTAAATTTGACTACAAAGGGTTAAATGGACAGAGCGAGAAAGCATTCGGCTGTAATGCACCCAAAACGGAAAAAAAAGAAAAAATAGTCAAAGTGAGGCAAATATTTGAAGAAGACTGGCACACAGGATGGGAAGGGTATTAATAGGCTTTTATATGTGTATCTCTCCTTATCTCTAAAAAACGAGGAGTGAAGAGGTAGAAAGGGATTCATGGGTGACAAACCTTACTCTTAGACTCACGGAAAATAGAAAGGACAATGACGTTAGACATTCAGTTCCATTACTGCATCTCAGTCATGTATGGATGATACTTATACATTTTAATGGCCTGTGACTAGTCCTGGGTTTTTTAAATGCTTCAGCTACTGAGATCTTCAGGACTAGTTCATGGGCCGCAGAAAAAAGACACTAAATGCAGATAATATACTGCAACTATATAGTGAAAATAGCAAAAATGTGTAGGATTATTAACCTTATGGAAGTGAAAATGTTTCCTATGTTTTTGTTGTTGAAGCAACAGTTCACTTAAAAATTTTAATGTACAGAAAATGACTCACCTTCAGGCCTTTCAAGATGTAGATTAGTTTGTTTCTTCATCAGAGTTGGAGAAATGTAGCATTACATCACTTGCTCACCAATGGATGTGAATGGGTGCCGTCAGAATGAGAGTCCAAACAGCTGATAAAAACATCACAATAATCCCCAAGTAATCCACACCGCTCCAGTCCATCAGTTAACATCTTGAGAAGACAAAAGCTGCATGTTTGTAAGAGACATAGCCATCATTAAGACATTTTTAAGTCCAGGTAAAATACAAATCCATAATCCACAATAACACATTTCATCTGAATCAGGAGAGAAATATGCTCTGATCACGCACTGTTTACAAGCCAAAACAGCTCTAAACAAATATATGGTTATATTTTGATTTGAAAGACAACAGGTGATGACAACAGACTTTTTCTCTGAAATAAATATTATATGGATTATGGACTCATATGTATGTTTTTAAAGGTAAAACTTATGGATCACATTTTTTACAAACATGCAGCTTTTGGCAACAAAAAATGGATTGGTGTGGTGTGAGAATCACTTGTGGATTATTGTGATGTTTTTATCAGCTGTTTGGACTCTTATTCTGACGGCACCCATTCACTGCAAATTGGTGAGCAAGTGATGTGATACTTTTACCTTTAAAAACATACATATGAGTCCATAATCCATATAATATTTCCTTCAGAGAAAACGTCCATCACCTGTTGTCTTTCACATGACTGCTTCATTTCTCCAAATCTGATGAAGAAACAAACTCGTCTACATCTTGGATGGCCTGAGGTGAGCGCATTTTCAATTTGCGAACCATTCCTTTTAAAGTCAAAGATCATGCATCCTGTAAATCATGTTCATTTTAAGGACTTGAAAAATTCTATTACTGTGTTGACTCACTTGTCCAAAGTGAAATGTGTTCTGAAGCAAAATCAGCTGCGAAGCACAGATCTGCAGAACTGCTGCTCTAGTGCCATTAGCTGAATAAAGTGAGACAGTGAGAGTCAGCAAATGATCCATAAAGTAAACGCAGCTCTGAGGAATCAGTTACCTGCCGGATCTGGACAAGCATTCGAATGACTTTTGTGTAATTCAGTGACGCATTTAACAAAGGCAATTACCACTCACAGTTCTTCAGACAATTAACAAATTCAGATCTATTCATGCAATTTAGCTATATACATTTTTATGCATTTAGCAGACGCTTTTATCCAAGAGTGACTTACAGTGCATTCAGGTTATACATTTTTTGTCAGTACATGTGTTCCCTGGGAATCGAACCCACAACCTTTTGTGCTGCTAACACAATGCTCTACCACTGAGCCACAGGAACACACCAACCATATATCAAACCTTGAATGATTTTTCATTTTGTCTTCAGTTCAGATAAATGAACATGTCACTGTTTAAAGCCTCTGAATTATTTTTTTCACATCGCCTTGATAAAACTGATCAATTGCATTTAAATAAACTCGAACCAACAGAAAAGAATGTGGCGTTTTAGGACACTAATAACACATCAGCCTTAGTTTACTGCTCCGAAGTTGTTCTTGTTAGATCCTTTTGTCAAACACTAAAATGTGCTTCATGTGGTGAAGTGTGTGTGATTGATTTACTGATCAGAAATCCTGTTTTCACTCTTCTAGAACATTTTGATTTGTCTTCGTCTGAGACTGTGACGGCTCTTTCCAACAATATTTAAAACAGGATTCCCGCTGTTTCTTTTGTTAGGCTCAGCCCTAAAATATTTAATTGGCTGAATATTGCTCTTTTGTTCTGTGAAGCTTCCTCAACTCATTATGATTTGAGCAAATCGTTCTTATGAGCTGGTTACTTTATGAATACTTTATGAATCTTTCTTCATTTAAAAAAAAATAAAAAATGCTGATCTAGTCGTTTCAAAAGACTGAAAAGGTTTCAAAGTTCAAAAAGAAGATTTATTTACAATTTATTTTCAGCTTTTGTCAAACAACTGTCATATCATGTCATATTAAACATTTTTAATTACTTTGTTAAGATATTGTTTGCATTATTTAAATAATGTATCATTGTTTTTTTACATAACAATGAACTACTTAAAAGTTTCTTGACACGATTAAAATAATATATTATTTTGTAAGCTATTGTATGCATTATTTATATAATATATTTGACATTAAAATTGGTTGCTATATCAAATCATTAATTTAATTTAATTTTAGAGTGGAAGGTAATCAAGACATGTTGTTGACCACAACTGAAATATTATATATTATATTACTCATATTTTGTATTAAATTTTTATGTATTTAGAAATAAATCAATGACCCGGACATGACTGGGTGGGTTATAGTGTGAACATAGTTATGGTCCTGTACTATATGGGAATGTGTCAAGGCACATCTTAACATAAAGCAGACTTTAGGAGGGGTGTTTACTCTGAGGTCCGGTGGGAGGGCGAGGGTTTGTCTGTATGTACTCTAAACTAAAGGACTGAACTGAGCTGATGAACACCGGTGGGTTTGGCTCTGCACGCGTCACGCGCATGACTGAAATCTGAGGCGGGTTTAAAAGGCTTTGAGCTCAGACGAGGAGAGACATTTGGAGATCTGGGTAGCACAGGCATTAGATATTAAACAATTCGACAGTTATTTGTTTAGAGACGCTTTTTAGCCAAAGTAACTCTAAATGTCTCCTTGAATAAGTCAATGGCGAAATGAAGATAGGTTATGATTTAAATCTCCAACCTTTTAACCACTAGGTTTCAGCATCTGCAGCTCGTAGCGGAGCAGCGCGCAACGGGACCCCGGCGTTTCCATTTACGCACGTCGTTCGCCCGCATTTTAACGCGTTGGACTGCTGTTATTTTTAACGAATCTTACAATGGGACACCTGAGCAACGCATCGCACCTAGTCAACTCCACCGACCCGTTCGGACGCGACGAAGAAGTCGCGAAAATCGAGATCGCGGTCCTCAGCGTCACCTTCGCGGTCGCCGTGATCGGGAACTGCAGCGTCCTGGTGGCCATCCACAACACCAAGAAGAAAACCTCCCGCATGCATCTGTTCATCAAACACCTGAGCCTGGCAGACCTAGTGGTCGCGTTTTTCCAAGTCCTTCCACAGCTGTGCTGGAAAATAACCTTCCGTTTCTACGGACCGGACTTTCTGTGCAGGATCGTGAAGCATCTGCAGGTGATGGGCATGTTCGCGTCCACTTACATGATGGTTATGATGACTCTAGATCGCTATATCGCCATCTGCCACCCTCTCAAGACCCTCCAGCAGTCCACTCGGAGGTCCCACATGATGATCGCGGGCACATGGATCATCTGTTTGCTCCTCAGCACCCCTCAGTACTTCATCTTCTCCCTCAGTGAGATCCAGAACGGCTCTGATGTTTACGACTGCTGGGGTCACTTCATCCAGCCCTGGGGACCCCGCGCCTACATCACCTGGATCACAGCGGGGATTTTCCTCATCCCGGTGATCATATTAATGACCAGCTACGGATTCATATGCCACAGCATCAGGATGAACATCAGATATAAGACCAAGAAGACGCGGGGGGATGGCGCGCACAAGAACGGGCTGATCGGGAAGAGCTCGGTGAGCAGCGTGACCACCATCTCCAGAGCGAAGTTACGCACCGTCAAGATGACTTTCGTTATTGTTCTCGCCTATATCATCTGCTGGGCGCCGTTTTTCACCGTGCAGATGTGGTCGGTGTGGGACAAGAACTTCAGCTGGGATGGTGAGTGAAAACGAGGGAAAGATTCACGTGCATGCCATCAAATTATGATTCAGGTATTAAATGCGCATATAGTAACACTTTTTAAATAGCTTTATCATTTAAATAAAATGTAATATTGAAATATGTAATATTTAAAGAAACAATATATAATCATGTATAATGCTTAACATTAATGTACACTAAAAAATATTTTTTTAATATATATATTTCATGTTCGTATTATATTTATATTTTCAACTCTTTGAACACTTTATAGTAAGTTTAATTTAATTATAGGCTGCTATTAACATAAATTATGTTTGTAAAATGATTAATAGTCTAATGGATATTCAAAGAAAATGTAATGTATTTTTTTTCATATATTTCATGCATATTAAAATTTGCGGTATTAAATATGCAGGGTAATGCTTTATAATACTTCCGTTTAATTTAAATATTTAGTTATATCATTAACAAAAAATGATGCTGTGTAATGCTTAAGAGATTAATGTGCATTCAAGCAGGTAAATGCAATGCACATTTGATTAATGCATTTCAAGCATATGTAAGTGTTCGGTATATGCTGAGCAATATTTTACAACTTAAATATCATTAAATATGTTAGGTAGTACATTTTAATATTTAAAATATCATGCATTTCATTCATATTTGCATGTATGTAGTAATGTTGGATTGCACACTGTACAAAGTGAAAATCTGATTTCCTGATCTGAGCCTAAAATACTTTTTTGTCTAATCAGGTTGATTTGGTCTATTTTTATTATTCAAATTATTTATCAAATATAAACATGAAACAGATTGTAATCATTGGGGCATCAATGTGGTAACAACATTTACATATAAAGTGTCCCCTCTACATTGATTTCTATACGGATTGTTTTATTAAATGTGCAAATACTTTATTGAAATGTGTTTATGAGATACTCGGATGCTCAGGATGTTTATAGGATGCCTTCAAAAGCACAGCAGCTTTATTTAAATTAAAACACAACACATGGCTGCTAATGGAAAGAAGTGCTAACGTGTTAAATATAGTCTCTCTGATATACTTATAAAGATAATGTGAGAAATGAAGTCATGAGACCAGAATAGTGTGTCTACACAGAGCATGAGTTTATGGGATGTTTAGATAATCTAATTTCACCCCATGTTCACATGCAACAAGACAGATTACTTTAACCAAAAAAAATGATTCATATTCGTTTTGTCATATATTATTTTACGCAACACAGAAGACTTAACGCCTTGTTCAGAATGAATTTGATTATAATTTATATTACCCAAATTATATATAATTTTAATAATCCAAATAATATTTTTAAATCTGTAATTTTTTATTGATAGTTTTATCTGTATGAATAAATATGATATCTATTTTCCTATTTTTGCTGAAAAAAGACACATTTGTTTTTATAAAACATATTGTTCTGTACCTGGATTCTGATTAGCCGAGACAGTGATAGATTCTATTCTATATTCTATTCTATATTCTATTCTATAGATTCTAAGACACATATTGTGAAATGTTGACACAATGTTTTTGCTTATCGATATGATGCTTTGGCATTTTTATTTATGCTAACATCTGGCAACACAGGTTGCATATTAACGGGTTAAAAATGCCAAAAAAATCAAGTAAATGAGAAGAAAACATTATGTATATTTGAAAACTTTCAAATCTATATTTTATATGGATTATTTTATCTGTATAAATAAATCTGGATATCTCTTTGACTCTTTTTGATTTAAAAACACTATGTAATATAATCATTATTACATAGTTCCATAATTATAGCTCTGGTTCTGGATGCTGATTGGCCGATGCAGTGACTCTAGATTCTGATTGGATGACGCATGTTCTAAGCTGTTGATAAAATGTTATTATTAGTTTATTATATATAAATAAGAAATAATATTGAATGGTTATTTTCACTAACATCTGGCAACACAATAAGTATAACACCTGTTTAAAAATATTAAAACCCATAAAAAAAGTTTTGTTCTCTTATACTTTTTTTTTATTATATATTGATACTTTTACCTATAGTAATAAGTCTGAAGATCTAAGAAAAATGACCATATAATATCATTCTTTTTATAAACATCTTTTAAAAGTTAATCTATATCTATATTTATAAATATATCTTAGTGTCTATAAACACATAGTTCCGGTCCTGGATGCTGATTGGCTGATGCAGTGACTGTAGGTTCTGATTGGATGACGAATGTTCTAAGCCCCACATGTGTCAAACTCAAGAGCATATGATTGTTTAAAAATACAAATCTATGCAGCTTTATATGGTAAATTATGAAAGTGCGTATCAACACCACAAGTTTCTGTTTCTATTTGGCGTTGTATTTATATGCAGAAATGGATCTGGTGTGCATATGATACGCAGGGGTTATGATTCGGGGTCTGGGGTTTTCCGTTGACTGCGTGGACGGCTCAAAGGAAATAATCAGAAATCTCTCTGCTCGCAGGTGGATTCATTCACTCTTTCTATCGATCAGACATTACATGCGTGCTCTCGAAAACTGATCTTCTCTCCTGAGTTTAGTAAACACGACCTGGAGTGTGGGCATCCACTGGCGGAAACATACATTGGTGCATATGCCAGCTAATGAAAATCAGTATTTACATGGCATAACAGTAGTAGTCTATGGGTCCCGCATTGTCCCACAAAATCACATCTAGATCTGCAACAGATCTGTAGGGTGGTCACCAGTGTAACGCGAGTTACGTAATAATATTACTTTTCTCAAGTAACTAGTAAAGTAACGCATTACTTTTTAATTTACTAGAAAATATCTGAGTTACTTTTCCCCATTTATTGATGACAGTGCGCCGTGTGAACATGATCTTACTGTAGATCTAATCTAGACTAAATATGAATGTGTATTAATTCATCCCACTCACAAAAAACAGATTCAGTATTCATCAAAATGAATTAAAACAGTGAAATACAAACTCAGAATATGACACAAACCTGCAATTAATTAAATATGTTAAACAAACACAAATATATCTAATCTCATTTTATTAACCGATGTGTTTGCTGCTGACCTTTGATGATCCAGTTCGACCATATTAATAAGAACAAATTACTTTAGATAAACTACAATTGTGCTTCGTTGTTTGTTTTATTACTGAAGAGTGTTGAACTTCTCTGAGTTCTTCTGTACAGACGTGATTTACTCGTCCTTCAGTCTGAGGTTTATTCATTACACTTTTTGGTGTGAAAGGCTTTTATTTTTGCTATAAATAGAACTTATTGTATTAAAAACAAACAATCAAGCCCTGCTCATATTTAAAAAGTAACGCGAAAGTAAAACAAAAGTAATGTAACGCATTACTTTACATAAAAAGTAACTAAGTAACGTAATTAGTTACTTTTTTAGGGAGTAACGCAATATTGTAACGCATTACTTTTAAAAGTAACTTTCCCCAACACTGGTCACCCTCGCGCAGAGTAATAAAATAATAGGCTGATTACTCATTTGAATCAGTAAAGTTTTAACGAAGACAATACAAAATGGAAAGAAAAGTACAGTAAGTGATTTTTTGCGATCAGATCAGAACTCCTGGAAAATCTACGGATCCAGTGAGGGAATGCATTAAAACAGTACGTACAAAACAGCGCTAATGCAGAGGAAAACACAGCCGATATAATCAGAGATGGTGGAGATAATAGTACTCACGTACAGTCAGTAAAAAAGCTTAAAAGCAGGAGTGTTTTATACTGGATGCTGGCTGAAGGTGTTTTCGATTACGCAGGAGTCAGTGGTTTAGTCAATCTGGATCAGTCAGGTCAAGTTAGATCATTTAGTGGTCTTTTGGCGTCCCCCAGTGTTCCTGTTTGGTATCGCAGATTGACTTGAGCATTTTTTTATTATTAAAAGTGCTATAACTACTAAATATAATGTAGACATTTTCATTTTCTGTGATGCTGCTTCGCAACAGTGTATAATGAAAAGCGCTATACAAATAAACGTGAATTGAATTGCAAACAATTTCATGAATTTATTGATTTATTTTGGCACTATACACATTCACTGCACATTATGAAAATTAAAAAGTGCTTTTTTAGTACTTTAGTTTATATTGATTTATTTTTGGGTGGGGGAGTGGGGTCGAGTACCGCCACTTCTTTTTTGATTGCGTATCATATGCACGCCAAAGTCAATTTCTGCGTATAAATTACATGCTAAATAGAAACAGAAAATCGTGCCATACGCACTTTCACGAGACCGGGCTCATTTGTTTTTTTAAATGCCATATCTGTCACACGTTCTTAGCAGCTCACAATTATTTGTTGTATCATAAATGAAACAAAAAAGTTTTTACCAAAGTTAATGTAATGAGCTGTGTTTGATGATACTTGTCTCTATTTACTTCTTTATTTTTACTGATAAATTAAAAGGTTATGTTTCGCAATAACACATATTTATGGAGTAACTTGGATTTCTACGCAGAACGGGGGGGGGGGTTGCCTGATAAGGGGGGGGGGTTGCATTTAGTGGCGGCGTGTGTTATGGAGGGGGGGGGTGGCGGCGTGTGTGGTTTATGTTAAGGCCGCGTGTGGTTGAATAACAGTGTGTGGTTGGACAGAGCACTTTGTGTGGTTGTGATGCAGAACGGGGGGGGGGTGGGTGGCGGCGTGTTGGTTGAACATGGGGGGGGGGGGGGTGGCGGCGTGTGTGGTTGAGATAGTTTTTTACACGTGGCCGTGTGTGGTTTACGGGGGGGGGGGGTGGGGTGGTGCATGTGTGTGGTTTGAATGCAGAACGGGGGGGGCATAGGGTGGGGGTGGGGGGCGGTGTGTCGGCGTTTGTGTGAACCCAAATTAAAAACAATACTTGTAACTTAAATTGAGACCATATGTTAAGCAGTAGTAACATTCGTACAGTCTTACGGGTTCAACCGGCCCTGATGGCAGCTATAATGTTGAAGTGGCCCTCGGTGAAAATAAGAGACACCCCTTCTAAGCTGTTGATAAAACCTTTCTATGTTAATCATTGTTGCTGTGTTGCTTTGCCAACAGTGAGACATAGGAACTATAGTGTTACTTGTGAAAGATTTATTTGGACTACTGGATTATTTATTGGCACTATCTTCATTTCAAGCATTGACAGTTATTGTGCATGTGTCTGTGTGCGTCTAGATTCGGAGAACACGGCCGTCACTCTGTCTGCGCTGCTGGCCAGTCTGAACAGCTGCTGTAACCCGTGGATCTACATGGGTTTCAGCGGACACCTCCTGCAGGATTTCGCTCACTGCTTCCCCTGCTGCCACAAGATCCAGCAGCGCTTCCGGAAGGAGGACTCGGACAGCAGCCTCCGCAGAACCACGCTGCTCACCAAGATCGTCAACCGCAGCCCCACGTGTAGCTCGGGCACCTGGAAAGAGTTCGACCACTCGCCCAACACCAGCAGGTCGGCTCCGGCCGAGACGTGACGCACTGGGAATGTGACTTTACTGATCCGCACTCTGGTGAGACTCTCACAGCAGGGTTATAACACTCCACGCTTTGGATGCTCATTGAGCTCCAGATGAGATCAAACACATCATTACTGCTCAGGAGATGTTCGTTCTGTTTGGTTTAACCGTCTTAGAAGTAAAAATGGACTCAAATGAGTCACTTGTGATCATCCAGTAAGAGTCTAGAGCTGTGAAATGAATCATTTGATGAGGAATGACTGAGTTCATATGGAGATCTGAGCACAGTTTGAGACATCTTCCGCTGGAATCTACACTCGATGGTCTCATTGATTTTTTTAAAACAATTATGTTAATAAAGGTTATAGGGACATATGTCAAACATTTGGAATAATATTTTTTATTTTTTAAAAAAAAAATGCTCACCAAAGCTGCATTTATTTAATTAAAAAATGCAGTAAAAACAGTAAATTGCTAAATCATTATTACAATTTAAAATAACTTTTTTCTATGTGAATATTTAGTAAAATTAATTTATTTCTGTGATGCGCAGCTGTATTTTCAGCATCATTACTGCAGTCTTCAGTGTCACATGATCTTCAGAAATCATTCTAATATACTGATTTATGATCAATAATTATTTTTGGTTATTATCAATGTTGAAAACAGTTCATCTGCTTCATATTTTTGTGGAAAGTGTGGCACTGCCATTTTTAGTCTAAATTAATACTTTTATTCAGCAAGGGCGAATTAAATTGATAAAAAGTGACAGTAAAGATATTTGTGTGACAAAACATATCTATTTCAAATAGCTGCTCTTCATTTAAATGTTTTATTATTATTTTTTAAATCCTGAGAAAAAATGTATCATGGTTTTAACAAAATATTTTTCATCATATAATAATAATAATGTTTCTTGAGCAGTAAATCAGCATATTAAAATGATTTCTGAAGATCATGTGACACTGAAGACTGGAGGAATGATGCTGAAAATACAGCTTTGACCACAGGAATAAATTACATTTTAACATATATTCAAATAGAAAATGGTTATTATAAATTGAAATAATATTTCAGATTTTTACCGCATTTTTGATCAAATAAAATGCAGTCTTGATGAGCAAAAGAAACATACTTTTAAAACCCAAACTTTTTTCAGTAGTGCTCTTTAAAAATAAAACAAGTCCTGAATTTTTGTTTTATTATGTAGAAACATTTTACAAAAGGCACTTGAGGTTATATTGTATTATGAATTTATTCACGCCGCCGCATGTCATGTTTACAATCTCTCGTCCCGTGCCGCTCATATAGATCAATTGTCCATTAAGGAAACGGTGGGAACATGGAAAACGGCGTAAATCTCTTTAGAGACTGTGGCACAATGAGTCCAGCGAGGCATTTCCTGCGATAAGCGTCTACTTAAGCCTGGCGCTGGATCTGTTCTGGCCCCGAGAGCGCGGCCCTTGTGCCAAAATAAACCCGACACCTGCTGCCAGGGACAAAGCCGAGAGCCAGCTGATCGCTGTAAGCTAAATATATCAGTTTCCAGACAAGAAATGAATGTTGCACTAAACAAAACATAGCAAACGCTCTGCTTTATGAAATATTAGCCTCACTTTGGTGGCATGAGATTTGCCGTATTAATCGCATGCATGCCAAGCATGTCTTTACTGGTCGTTTCTCAGGTTTGGGCTGTTTTCATGTGTCTTAATGTACATATACTGAGAAACTCTACTGCGTTAAGGCTGTTTATGTGTATATTAAAGTTGTAAATAAATGACCACTATAACAGGATATCTTTATATTAACAGATGGTCTATATTTGTTTGTATGTGTTAAGATTTTTAAAAAGATAATATTGATATGTTAAGCTATGGAAGCCTGTTTCTGCCATGGAATAAAAAAATAACAGGTAATAAAAAATAACTTTTTATCTCACAGTTCACACTTTTCTTCTCGCAGTTCTGAGAATTGTGCGATATAAACTCACAATTCAGTTTTTTTCTGTCTTCTACGTTTGTATCTCCCAGTTCTGGCTTTTTCTGGCAACTCCACGTTTATTTCACACAATTCTAACTTTTATTGAAATCAGAATTCTGTTTACATCTTAAAATTATGACTTTTTTTTCTCGCAATTCTGCATTTATAACACAATTATGAATTTATTCCTCAGAATTCTGCATTTTTATCTCACAATTCTGAGTTTATATCTCCCAGTTCTGACTTTTTTCCTCAGAATTCTGACTATTTTCTTGCAACACATTTATTTCACACAATTCTAACTTTTTTATTATCATAATTCTGTTTACATCTCAAAATTATGACTATTCCTCCGAAGACATTTTTCTTGAAATTCCACGTTTATATCTCACAATTGTGACTCTTATTCTCAGAATTCTGAGTTTTATATCTTATGACTTTTTTTGTTTCCACAACGGAATAAAAAAATAAAAAAGATAATGGCGTGTTTATATCTCGCAGTTTATATCTTTCAATTTTGTTTTTCAGAATTACAAGAAAAAAGTCAGAATTTAAGATTTAACCTTAAAAAGTCCAAATTGTGAGATAAAAAGTCACAACTACCTTATTATTTTTTAAATCCTGTGTCAGAAACACGCTTCCAGACTCAGCATTGTTCACTGCCAACTTTAAATGTGTTGCACCTCTCACAAATGTACTTATGTGCCAAATCTAATAAATCAAACCTTTAAGAAAATAGTTCTGGATTTGTGGTGACAGATGTGTTTTTAGCAACCGAGCTGTTTCTAGCACTGTCTGCCATTTGAATGCAACTTTAAACCACTTATACGACTGCAAGTTGACCTGTTTAATACTGTTTGGAGCTGTACACGTGGCCTGACTGAAATGCTTTGGGAGCTGTCTAACCACAGATCTTGTTCCAGTCTTGGAGGTTTAGTGAAGGATCGAGTGTGTTCCATTAGCAGCACTAAACAAAAAGCAAAAAGTGGACTAATGGTTCTGTTTTATCTCAAAATGTGCAAAATACAACGGCAGATACTTCATCACAAGTTGCACAATGCAAATTGCCAAGTAGGATCCTTTCCAAACATCCCATAATAGCTTGAGAGTTTCCTGTTTGTTTCCGGTTTGAGGACACACGTCCTCTCCTGCATTAACCAACCTTCTCCTCTCCAGTCCGTGAGTCCAGAGACGAAACAGCTGAGGTTTGTATACGTGCGTGTGTGTGTGTGTGTGTGTGTGTGTGTGCGTGTGCGTGCGTGCGTGTGTGTGTGTGCTGCATGCGTGTGTGTGTGTTGTGTGGTGCGTGTGCATGTGGTGTGTGTGTGTGTGAGTGTGTGTGTGTGTGCATGTGTTGTGTGTGTGCGTGTGTGTCGTGCGAGTGTTTTTTTGTGTGTGTGTGTGTGTGTGTTGTGTGTGGTGTGTGTGTGGGTTGTGTGTGTGCCTGCGTGTGTGTGCGTCTGTGCGTGCGATGTGTGTGTGTGTGTGTGTGTGTGTGTGCGTGTGTGTGTGTGTGTGTGCGTTGTGTGTGTGTGTGTGTGTGCGTGCTGTGTGTGTGTGTGTGTGTGTGTGTGTGTGTGTGTGTGAGAGAAGTGTAGAGAGAGAGAGAGACTACAGTTTCCAAAGTTTTGCATGTTTATTAACAGTCTATCTTGCCACCTTTGACCTTAATGTGTTCCAGACGCAGCCTTGAACCAGGAAAACCAACGGGACAAGTGATGCCAGATCATGCTACATGTAAACGAGGGATGTTACGATGCTGAAGAGATGTGATGTGAAAACTAAGAACAGTGTTTTCGTAATCGCTTCCATGAAATCCTCCCTGCTGAACAACAACAACAACAGCCTGAAACAACCAGGTTTGGTGGTCTTAGCTGGTTTAAACTGGTTTCAGCAGCATACACTCTGGTTATACTGTTCAGTCTTATTTATATACTATTATGATATATATTCACATTTTGAAAATACTTTATCGTTTATTTAGCTTTATTTTTATTTCAGTTTTAGTCATACTTAAACTTATTTTATTTTAGTTAGTTGTCAAGGCAACATTTTATTTAATTTAAGTTTTTTTAAGTTGACGTTTTCATCTAATATTTATATTTTATTTAGACATAGCTTTTATTTGTATATTTTCAGTTAGCTTTAACTTATTTTGATTTCAGTTTTAGTTTGAGTAATTTTAGGACTTCAGTTAGGAGGCAAGGCAATATATTTAAATCCTTTTTTACATTTATATTTTTATTGCACCTTTGAGTAAAGAAAAAATAATAATTTTTTTTAGTAGTTTAGTTTACAATAACAACATTGATTCTGTCCAGTTATCTGTTCCTACATGTGTTTACTGGCAGTTTTATCCTTAATAATAACCCGTTATCATTTTGGCACCTTTAACATCCGTGCATGGAGACGTTCCATTCTATAAAAAGTTCTTTGTTGTAAAAATAGGTTCCTTTAGGTTAGTAAAAAATCTTCACACTAAGAAAACAATAGTTATTTTAGGATTGCTGAAGTTTCTTTTGAGCTCTTTTATGGCATCGCTGCAAAAAAAACAAAACAAAACTTTTTTTCTAAGAGTGTGAAATAGATTTCAGAAATATTCCCAGGTTGGAAAAATTCTGTGCATCTAAAAGAAGGATATTTCTGAATATGTATTTTACTTGTACAAAACCCTCAATATCGTTCAAACATACTAACTTGGACATAACAGTCATTTATTTCCCTGTTTATTGTATCAGCCCGTACCAGGCAGTCTGGTGACTAAACCTGCCAGAAGTTGAGTCAAGCCAATCAGATTAGAGCTTGCCAAATCCAAAAAGTGTTTCCAGTTTAGCTGTTTAGTTGCAGGACTGTGAGACTGAAACTAACAAGCATCCATAACCCACCAGAAACCAGCAAGCTGCCCGAGGCCGGTTTCATCTGCTTCTTTTCCTCATCAGGGTTATTTAGAAGAGCACTGGGGTTGTCCAACAAGGTTTTAAAGCTAACCAGGATCTGATTAATATCTCCTATGTTTCCTGCAGCTATGTATCTGATGTAATGAAACTGCACGTAGGTCTGCTTTTCTCATTCCGGCTGAAGAAAGCCTGCGGTGCTTTTCCGATGACGAACGGCCTTTTGTTCCCAGAGCCGAAGCCGTAGCATGAAACAGAAAGATGAGAGGAAGTTTTAATAAGAAAAGACCTATGATCTGTCACAGGAAGTGAACATGGACTCTTATCTTGCCTTTATAACACATTCATCTTAATGATTTTAAAGGTATATTGTTTGTTTAATGCCCAACATGTACTAAGGTACATTATATAATGCATCAAGTTTGGTTTCATGCAGTCTTCTGTTTCAAGTCAGTTGTGTACTACAGGACCATACACTTCCAAACATTCACAGAGTCTCTGTCACCTCGGTCATCAGCCCCAGTGCACACCCGATCCAAATCACCCTAGTTCTGATTGCCCCGCACCTGTCTCAGCTCATTACACTCCCTATATCACTGCCCTCTCCCCACAGCCTAATCGTCTGGTCTATGGCAAGCCGTTTTGACCTTTATTCATTCTCAGGATATGCATGCTTGATATCAACAATTCAATTTTGACTAGTTACAATGTTCATTCTTGATATCAGGAATTAGATTTATACTAGTAACAATGGCCATTTTTGATATCAGCAATTACATTTCCACTTGTAACAATGTTAATTCTTGATATCAGGAATTACATTTCAACTAGTAAAAACTACAATTCTTGATATCTGTAATTGTATTTTCACTAGTTAAATGTCACCATAGACTGCCATTCAAAATAAATTGTTGATATCAAGAATTCATATCCTGAGAATGAATAAACGTGAAATCAGCTTGCCATATGATATACACGTGTGCGGACTGTCTTTTATTTACTTACCTGTACTACGTGACGTATTCATTCAAGTGTTCCTGTGGCTCAGTATAGAGGCATTGCGTTAGCACAAAGGTTGTGGATCGTGAACACATGTACTGACAAAAAAAAAGTATTAACCTGAACCTGTAAGTCACTTTGGATAGCCTGCTAAACGTATACTTTAGACGTTCCATCGCTCCACCGTTCTGTTCACCATCTTCTGGATCAATCAAGAGACAATCACCCGTTACCTTACAGCTAAGAGACTTGAAGCCCTCCCATGCATGCATTACTCCCCTATGGACTGTTGCCTCTTTTCTTTTTTAATGAACCGGTCGATTGATCACTTACCTTCGTCTCTCTGGTTCGTGTGCTGACACACGTCTGTTTCTGCTTGCGTAGAGCAGATTCCTGGCCTAAAACTTCAAAACAAGTCCCTCTGATCAAGATGTTTTCTCTCAGAGTTGGTCTGAATTCATCATTCCTGATCTGCTGAACATGTTGATACTCTTTTAATAAATGATTATACGTGTGCTGTAACTTTTGGAAATCTGCTCTGATTGCACAGAGACATTTCAAGTTTAATAATTTGACCAAAAATAAATAAAAAAATACAATCAGTATAAAATATGAGTATGAGGGCATGTTAACTTTCTATTTTCATAAAAAAACAGCCTAAAGCAACCAGGTTTTGAGGTCTTAGCTGGTTTAAACTGGTTTAGATGTTCCTGTTTTGTGCACAGCCAGCATACACCTCATTGCAGGTTATTATGTCCTGTGTTATTTTAGTATTATTTATGTACTATTATAGTATTATTAATTGGCTTTTTTATAATTTTGTTAGGTAAAGAGATTGTACAAAAAGACAATAAAAACAGGATGGAAATGAATATTGAGGACACAAATTAATCACCAATTTAAAAAAAAAGTGTGTGTGTGTAAATATATATGTTTATAACATTATGGTTAAAACATTTTTGATTAGAGAAAGAAAAAAAATAGGAAGTAACATAATAGTTGAACATTGTTTCATTTTATTTATTGAGAGATTTAAATGCAACATGATTTGAAGAGTTTATTATTTTACTGGATATTTTTTTCAACACATTTCATGGATAACTGGACTGATTATAGGAATGACCCTTGTTAATTTGTTATGCTGCATAGTACACACACCTGATAAATCAGATAACATCTTTAAAAGGGTTGTCATATTAACAACTGAACAAAAACTCGGCAAAGCCTTGTTGCATTAATCTTAATGGTGAAATATGATGCATCCAGGATCATAACTCCATTATACTGGCTCACCAACGGGTAAGAAACCCTTTAGATGCACATCTGGATTTTGAATACGGGGTTTCTGTCTTGTCTTGATGGAGATGAACTGTTTCTTCTCTTCAGTATAACACACTCTTTTGCTCTTTCCAGCTGAATTCGTCTGATGTGGCCGTTACAGTTTGTTCTGTGTGTAACTGTAGTACTCCTGAAAAGAAGTTTATAAAGATGAATACAGGAGAATGAAAAAGAGAGCGCTGCAATGATGGCTTCCTTGATGGCGTATCTTGAAGCACATAGGCCCGCTATCTGAATGAAGCACATCACAGATAATTAATGCACATATCACCTTCTGAATGAAGCACATCACAGGCCCGCTACCTACTGAAGCGTGCAATGACGTCATGACGCAGGTGTAGTATTCTTACGTTTGGCTCAACCAATCATATTTCAGAAGCAACATAGTCTCTGTTCCTATTGGCTGTATTCACTGTCAGTCTAGGTAATGCAAATTAGTCAGAAGTTGGTTGTGTTTATCGCTACTGAGGAGTTAGTTAGCACTCATGTTGCGTAGCTGAACAATGTTAATAAAAGCTATGTTAAAGCTGATTATGCGTGCATTCAGAGCCTTCATCTACACGTTATCGTAGAGAAAACACGACAGCAGGTATGCCAAACGAAAATAATTAATTAATCAATTAATGCACATAACACCTTTTAAGAACAAATAGGAAATTAAACACTATTTAGTATTAGAAAATTAACAACTTTATAAAATGGATGCAAGGAAAAATTTACCACATAAACATAACTGATATTCAATATTCAGTATATCACATATAGATATGAATCTGAGGCCCAGGATTCACTGAAATCAGGCAACATTTCTTCTTTTATAATTACTGAACCACCTAAGTCTAATTTTATGTCCTGAATATGCCGTTGCAGGCGTAGATTCCCTCAGAGATGTTAACTTGACATGACAAGGGGCATAAAAATCCCAAAACAAGGTCAAACCAGCGTAATTGAATCCCAATCCCACTAACTGACCCAAACCCAGAGCTCTGTTCTCTCATGATATGAACTCCAGCTGTGAGTGAATATAAACCTTCAGGAAACACCTCCAACATTACACAAGCTTTCGTAACCGTGTCTTTTCCAGCGATTCATGGCGACTGGTGTTTTGGAAAATATCTCTGTTCCTCTTGAGCCCATCTGTAGATGTTCTGAGCTCAGTGATGCGTTCGGGACATCGAGCTTTGATTTTCACTTGTTTACGGCACAGCGACCCCTCAGCAGCTTTGAAGATTCATGTCGATTGTGTTGCATCATTTATTAGGACTGTGAAAGTTTCCTTTCCTTTCCACTGACCACTCACTTAGAAAGCACCCAGAACACCTCAGCAAAAGCATGCACATTACTAGCATATTTGTTGTTTATTAATCAATACTTATTGATGCCTTATCCTGCATGACCCTTAATATAACTACTACAGCAGCTATACCTTTCGTACACTTCAAGTCTACTTTAATAAGCTAGAATAAGCATCTTAGCAGTGTTTGGGGTAACGCATTACAAGTAATGTAATCAGATTACTTTTCAAGTAACTTCCAAACTAATGCATTGCTTTTTAATTTACAAGAAAAATATCTGAGCTACTTTTTCAAATAAGTAAAGCGGGTACTTTTATTGCCCATTTAGTGACTGACAGCTCTCCTGTCCCCGTGTTTACATTTATGCATTTAGCAGACGCTTTTATCCAAAGCGACTTACAGTGCATTCAGGTTATACATTTTTTGTCAATACATGTGTTCCCTGGGAATCAAACCCACAACCTTTGCGCTGCTAACGCAATGCTCTACCACTGAGCCACAGGAACAAGAGTTAAGAGAACCGTGTTAAGAGAAACATAATGCTGCGACCTCTACTGTACAGATACTGTACTACTACTGTACTTTTGGTTTAAAAGAGAGTTTACATTTGCCAAAAATAGAACTTATTTATATTAAAAACCAACCAGCTAGCCCAGCCCAGATGAGACAATGTACAGGTGCATCTCAATAAATTAGAATGTCGTGGAAAAGTTCATTTATTTCAGTAATTCAACTCAAATTGTGAAACTCGTGTATTAAATAAATTCAATGCACACAGACTGAAGTATTTTAAGTATTTGGTTCTTTTAATTTTGGCTCACATTTAACAAAAACCCACCCACTATCTCAACAAATTAGAATATGGTGACATGCCAATCAGCTAATCAACTCAAAACACCTGCAAAATATTACCTTGTGTGATTTGAAAGTCTTTTAGTTTTCATTTTATTCAAATTTGAAAAACGTCCCAACATTTCAGGTTGTAACTGCAGAACGATCACAAAGTAAAAAGAGGTGCTAAAAAGTCTGATTTGGTGGTGGATGTGCTTTAAAATTAGATTATTATAATCTTAAGTGTTCCTGTGGCTCAGTGGTTGTGGGTTCGAACATGTACTGATGAAAAATGTATAACCTGAAAGCACTGTAAGTTACTTTGGATAAAAGCGTCTGCTAAATGCATAAATGTAAATGTAATTCAAGTGATGAAGGTTTTTGAAAGTCTGACAGTAATCAGTGTTGAGTACTACTGTACTGTGCTATTGTCTAGAAATGTGTCAATTAATATAAAATATCTGTCGTTCTTATTACTTGGAGTTATGATAAAGGATGGAGCAATACGTTGGTTTACAAACTGCAGTGATTTATTAGTAATCGATGTCTGTTCAGCTCATTCATGTTATTGTTTGGGTCTTTACTTGGTGTTGGGGTTTGGAAAGATGAATCTTTGAACGAATCGTTCGAGAGTCGTTGAGAAATGTAAATGCATATTAAAACCTTGCATGCATGTAAACCTGTTGTTGAGGACACCCAAAACCAAATCACAAACCTTTCAAATCTCATAATAGAGGCAATTTAAAAGTAACTTTCCCCAACAACTCCCATTGCACAACAACAGGCCTTTTGTTATTCTGTGTTCATGGGAAACGTTCATTAAGCAGCCTCGTTCAGTTGAGAAGGTCGTTACAGTCGGAGAGTGATTGATTGAGTGTTGTGTCATATGGCAGAAGGGAAATCTCCATCATACATCTCTTCTTTGTATACGTTAAACGGATGTCCCATTGTGTTCAAAGGGTCACGGATGATAAATGAACATTTCCCAGAATTCAGTGCTGACTTCAATGCAAGAAAACAATCCAATAGTGAAGCACAAGCACATTTGTCCTCATCATATTGTATATTTTTACATAGCAAAAGCTGCATCTGAGAGAAAACTGAATATGTGCAACCGGGCAGGTCAACGGTTATTATATGATAAACTGAACACAAATGCATTAGATGTTTTTCAGTAAATGCACACTCACAAACACATTTCATGCACCAGTGCCAGTGTTTTTTTTTAATGCGTTGCTTGTCTTGAAAAAGGCTAACACGTGTCTTAGTGTAACTTAAGAGATAAACTCACTAGTTGCTTTCACAACCTCATTGTGGTAATAATCTTGCTCTGGCAAACTATTCTAACTCAGACTTACAGAGAAATTGTTTTTAAACAAAGACTAAAAGAGTGACGTATATGCTTATAGCGGCGACGTTGAAGTCATGTGACTGTTGTGTAGTTCTGCTGATTGTATTTAGGTTTCAGAATTCATAAAAGTTGTGAAGATTGTCATGATGAAAAAAAAATGTAAGAAGGATAAACTTTTGCTGGTCACTGAGCTTATTTTCTGCAATAATCCAAAAAGCCAATAGAAAAATCAGACATAAACATTATGTTCTCCGAGCATGCAAACGGCCAAAATGTCCAGCTTTAAAATGGTTTAAAATGATTTTTGGTTATAAATGTTCAAAGAGCATTCCATTTGATCATTTTTCAAACATATGGGAATTACTTTTGACAAGTTATAACAAGTAGTAGCCTAACATTAAAACATTTCCAAATAGAACATTTTAGAAGAACACTTTGAAAATATGTTTAAAGACCAGTTAAATTTGTTCTATTAACATTATTGGAAGAACATTTGTTAATAACATTTCCAGAATAATTTCTGAGAACGTTCCTGGTTCTATGGAATAATGCAGCTGAGCAATTGCCACTAAAAAAGCAAGCAAATCACTCAAATTCACTAAACAGTTGTAACGCTTTAGCGTGAGATATATTCTATTGAGCATAAAAAGTCCTTTATATGTAAATGAGGCTCATGAACGTGTTCGATTCACAAATGTCAGTGTTGTTGTTTCGCGCTATACATGTCACACTGTTGTGTTTCACAGAAAGCATGTGGCGGTAAATTAGCATTTATTTAAAAGGAGGTTTAGATATCTTCAATTGGTATTTTCAGCAGTCACATTTTCATTTATATGTGGGCTTGTCACAGAACAGGTAGGTTTAATGTCTCAAATCTGTCTTAATAAACATGCAGTTAAAACACATCATATTAAAACATCACGAAACAACACGCAGCTTCCCAGGGACGTGGCCGTCTGACATTTCCAATCCAATTACACTCGAGAAATGTCACTCTTTGAGACGGTATGGAGTCCTTAATCTGCTCACTGACCCGATGTCTCGTGAGTTATTGATGGAAGTTTGTCCTGATCTCAGGGGATCTGCTGGAGTGACGCTGGTCTTGGATCAGTCTGCCATGATGTTCTCTCGGTTGAGATCCATCTGGGAAGAATTAGGGATTTTTGTACCGTGTGAAAGGCCAGATGATGGTGACGTCACAGAAATGATGGTGAGATTTTGTTGGATATATTTATTGTCCCTCCAGAACATTCCGAAATCTGAAATCACGGCATTCCTGCGTGAGCCGGTCTGATTTTCCGCTGCGTCAAGCAGAATGGATTGTGTGTTCCTCACAAAATGTACACAGTGGTTGTGTCAGATAATAAAGTAGTTTGAAATAGGGTTATATTGATTTTTAAACCACAGATGGCACAAAATGTCCTCTCAATGTCAGGATTGGGCCTGTTTTGTCTGTTCTGTTCCTGTTTGATGCATTAGTTATCCTGACATGTTTGATCATTAGTTGAATCCCGCACCTGTCTGTCTCTCGTTATCCTGAGTTTAAAAGCGCTGTCTGTTCTGTTCATGTTTGATCATTAGTTGATTCCCCGCACCTGTCTGTCTCTCGTTATCCTGAGTTTAAAAGCCCTGTCTGTTCTGTTCATGTTTGATCATTAGTTGATTCCCGCACCTGTCTGTCTCTCGTTATCCTGAGTTTAAAGCCTGTCTGTTCTGTTCATGTTTGTCGGGTCTACTTGTTTCTACGTGTGTTTGCTCCAGCTCCTGTTTTGATTATTCCCAGTGTTTCCTTGATTAAAGACTAATACGTTTCCTCGTACCTCCAGCGTCTTCCTGAACAGCGTAACGTGACAATCAACTTATTTGATGAATGGCTTCACTCTTTTGTTCATCTTAATATCAACATAAAGTTTTAAGGTTAATTGGTCTAATTTAGTGACATGTGACATTACATTAGGTTGAATATCAAAAATGTTGTGTCTGATGTTTTAGATTTATTGAAATATGTTACAGTTAGTGCTGTCAAAACGATTAATCGCATCCGAAATAAAAGTTTTTATTTAAATAATATATGTGTATTGTGTATATAAATACACACACATACAATCTATGTTTTGAAAACATTGACATATGTATATATTTATATTCGTATTTATTATATAAATATATTTAATATATATACCTAACAATTTGTCTTAAATATACACATGCGTATTTATATATACATCTAAATATGATATTATGTGAACAAAAACGCGATTAATCATTGACAGCAGTGCACATTGTTTTAAGCAGGGTACTTTAAAAATCATAGAACATACTCATGTACCATGATATTCAGTATATATGCCAAAGTATTGCAAAAAATAGCAGGCTATTATCAGGGTATTAAATCATAGTGCTGCCATGGTACATGTCCAAAACAATACTACTACCATGGCATGTTTTTGTTAGTGACTCACGTTCTGTCATGGTTTAATAATTAATTTAGAATTATTAGTTTAATATAAAAAGATGAAAACAAACAATACACACTTGGCAGAAACAAATATTGAGTTGGGCACATCACAGAGCTCATTGGTGTAATTTACAACAGCTTCCAAACAACGTCCATCCAACATCCAACATGCAGATCATTTACAATTTCAAGATGTGTTTCCAAGACATTTTCAAGCTCTTTTTCAATGCAGCATTATAGCGATGTGAACGCTCGTCCAAGATATATTGAATATAATCTCATAATGCATTGTAATGAGCTGGTGGAGAGAAATGTCAACTATAAATAAACATTTAATTCAAAACCAAAAAGTATACATGCAATTTTCAGTGCTATTTTTATGCTTATGCTTATTATCACCAAAGTGAAAAATTGCAGTGCTTAATTTTGCAGTAAAGTTGAACGGTTTGGTTAAGATATGGCTGTGTTAATTATTTTGAGAACAAGTACATTACATTGGAGAAATCGATTGAGAAAAACTGTAAGTGAGGAGCAAACAGTTCCCCAGCAAAGCTTCAATCCCTGAGATGAATTTCTAACAGATTCCCGGGATTTGTTTCGTTTTAATCAGCAGTAATCCATCCAAAACAGACAGAAAGAGTAATACTGATCCCTCATAAACAGCCAAGCAGCAGTAAATACACACCGCCTCATCAGCGTCTCTGCGGGACAACACACTTTCCACATCAGACAAGACAGAGCGTGCCAGAAAGCAATAAAACTAACAAACGACCCGAAGCGAATCCTAAATCTTGCTCTTAGACCATCCATAAGATCAGTATGGAGAGGCAGCACATGCGTTTGGCACCGCTGAGCTCTAAATCTACCCCCCCCCCCCCCCCCCCCCCGGTCCCTGGGTGTTTGCTGGAAGCAGAAACAGACCCTGGGTTGACCTGCAGTGACCCTAATGAACGCAGGCTGACCCGAGTCAAACCCTGGACAGAGTTCAGAGCGTCACTTTGGAAATGTAACAGGTTACAGATTACAAGTTACTATTTAAATTGTAACAAGTATTGTAACTATTTCAATTATTAAAGTAATGTAACCGATTACATTTGATTACTTTCTACATTTACATTTCTAATTGTTTTCCTGAATTTCTCTAAACTGTTAATCATTTTCAAACATATAACGCATGCATGCAGGGTTAACCTTACAGTAGTACTCAACACTGATTACTGTAAGTCTTTCAAAACCTTCATAACTTGAATTAAGATTATAATAATTTCATTTTAAAGAACAGCCATCAGTAAATCAGCTATGTTCACTTTGAGATTGTTCTGTCCCTGGAGCACAAAAGCAGTCTTAAGTCGCTGGGGTATATTTGTAGAAATAGCCAACAATACATCGTATGGGTCAAAATTATCCATTTTGATTTTATGCCAAAAATCATTAGGATATTAAGATCATGTTCCATGAAGATATTTAGTAAATTTCCTAGCATAAATATATCAAAACTTAATTTTTGATTAGTAATATGCATTGCTAAGAACTTCATTTGAACAACATTAAAAGTGATTTTCTCAATATTTTGATGTATTTACATCTTCAGATTCCAGATTTTCAAATAGTTGCATCTCGGCCAAATATTGTCATATCCTAACAAACCATACTTTAATGGAAAGCTTTCAGATGATGTATAAATCTCAATTTGTAAAAATTGATCCTTATGACTGGTTTTGTGTCCAGGATCACAAATCATAACAAGAAATAGTTTAATAGCTATGATACTTCTTTAAATCAGATCTTTGCATAGCTATGACAGGAAACACTGCATCTAACAATGCCTTGGGGAAGAAATGAAAAATGATTAATGATTCGTGATCTTAAAAAAAATAATGAAGCATATACACAAAGCCAAATAGGAAATAAAACATTTATCAAATACGCATATGTCCTGAACTCCTCAAACACAGGCCACTGCAATCTATGAACGAAATCAATCAAATCTGTATGTCTGAAATATTCACAGGGGGTGCAATCTTAGCATTCTCACAGATTACAGTCACATGTGTTTGGTTGATGCTGAATGACACGGGTTCAGGAAACACTGACATCTAGTGTTCAGTATGAGACACGACAGCTACGTTTATTTTCTGGATTGTACAGTATTTCTATTTATTGAACACAAAATAAATCAACCAATTAAATTCAGTACAGTGTTTTGAAGTTATATGATAGGTTTATGAGTTAATATTTATCTGTTTTTCACATGCATATGTAACCCCCCCAACACGGGTCCGCACCAACTCACCGAGCGGGTCGCGAACCAGGATTCCGGTGCGGGAGGCGGCGTTAGCCTCTAGCGTAGTCGCTAGAGCGCTCTATTTATCAGGAGAGTGAGGTTTACACACAGCCTTTCACATGTTACACATAGAGTACACAAGCTTTGAGTACACGACTTATGGGTTTGAACAACATGTGGGTGAGTAAACATCGATAATGTTCATCTTTCTTTAGTTGACTGCAGTGCTTTGGTTGTTGAGATGAATACATGCTGATTTGTGATTCATGTTAGTTAGATATGAGCTGTGACAGATGGCATATGTTTCTAGTGATTGTGCACAAATCTCATAATCCTCGTGGATTATTGAAACAGCTGTTGAGTGTCATGTTGTTTAAACTATA
>CM049796.1:42005798-42045798 GCA_027422405.1 Ptychobarbus kaznakovi | reverse complement strand
TATGGAATGCTGAGCATGTAACACAAGTCTGAGAAATCAGAGGATTGTTGTGTCTGATGTGCATGTTTCTAACCCTGAACCTGCCTCTGAAATCTGACTGATTGTGAGGAATGTTGTTCTTTGAATCCAGGGGATATTTTCTTCATCAAAAAAAGTGTTTCCAGCAGCACGGGTGAGACGTTACAAATGTCCCTGCAGAATGACATGTGTCTCCTCTTCAGGACAAAGCCGTGGACCGTATGAACCCCGTTAAATCCTCATTAACAAATCAGGATGCAGGAATGGGCTTCCGTGGAAACCCTGTTGTGATGGGGGCAATTATCAGAGGCTGAGCGAGCATCATGCTGTCTTGTGCTCTTTAGACTCACGCTGTGACTCATCTGAGGAGGTGCATCACCGAGAAGCATTTGGGAGCTCAAAAAGACTTGTTTGATGAAGAGCAAGAGGTTGTAGATTTAAGCAGAATTAACTATTCCATCATCATTGTGCCAAGTCTTCATAAGCGTGAACAGGCCTCTGTGAGTTAAAGTTGACTTCCTGCAGACATATAGAAACTGTGTTGATGATGAAACCGTCTCTACAGGGTGATCAATGCCGGTAAAAGCACCCTAAACGAGGACCAGGCGTGCTGTGAGGTGGTAGAGCTCCGGAAACGACCCGCAGACCCGTCCAGCCCCAGCTACACTCCCACCAGGAGACGCTCCTCGCTGCCCAGCACAGACATCATGGAGTCCATCGACAGCACAGTGAGCCAACAGTCTTTACAGTTTCTCTCAGTCGCTTCGGTGCATTTCTCAGATCAGAAATTACATTCTCAAAACTACTTCTTCAACCTCCACAGTTTAGGGCTGCATGATAAATCGCATGCAATAGTCATGCGCATCTCGTCAGTAAAGCCGTTTCTGTAATCAGTATTAAATCTCCATCACGTGCTTTCAGACAGAGCAGCATTTACTACACAGAGCCGTAGTTCACTGACTAGCTACGTAAAACCACGTTCATAATCGCAGACGATATCGTTGATATTATGAAATAGCGCTGCAATAATAAAGTTGTTTGCGTAGCTGAACTACGGCTCTCTGTAGTAAATGCTGCTCCGTCTGAAAGCGTGTGAAAATACTACATTTAATAACATGTTTTTACTCCAAACTCACTTCATATTGGAAATAAATCCTTCTGTGAGATTATACAACCCGATCTCGAGAAGGTGCGTATAAATAGTACGCCAAATAAAAATGAAAACTTGTGGTATCGATACACAAATGTGGACTTTGGCATATATATGATATGCACATTGTTTGGCGCGCATATGATATGAAATGCAGTTTCAATTTTTGCGTACATACCACGATGCATATACGCATTTTCATGTACGGTTATGTGGCCACAGAATAAACTACAGTGATACATTATTATATACTTTATTATAAGGAAATGTATAGGAGGGTACATCGCATGTATTTTTCTGTCTTGCATATACAGTTGGTTTTGTCGGACATAATGCCTAAATCTAATTTTCTTGTGACATAACGAAATCGATACATAACAAGTTTTCGATTTTTATTTGGCGTCGACTAGTTGTGGATCTCAACGTATTGTTCGCATTTTTCATGAGACCGAATATTATTATGTGGCTAAATTTTCTTACATCTCCGAATAAGGCACGTCAACATATCAATTCACTAGTCCCTTCTAAGCAGTGATGAAGGCATTGCATTATTATATACTTTATTATAAGGAAATGTATAGGAGGGAGAACTCCGATAAACCATATATTGTAGTAGTCGTGCGTTTATTAATCACGTTGATTGCGATATCCTTGCGATTTATCGTGCAGCCTTACTCCACATCATCGAGTCACTTGTGCACATCATAAAAGCAGTTTCTCATTATTATAAACATCTCGCGATTGCTTTGGTACATTCATGCAACGATTATGTACATTTGTTTGCGGTTTCCTACATTATCATTTACTATTGCCATGTTGCTCAAGATGTATTATATAGTCCTCTGTGCTATACCCTCAAAACCTCGAGTCATTAGTTCATCGTATAAGTCACTAAAGCAGAATGGTTGATCTAGTTATTATAAACTGTCAAGCATATTTCTACACTTTTCTATTAGACTTTTTGTAAATTTGACTTTCACTAATGAAGAGAATATAGATCAACCAATGATAAACCAGTTCTCTGAAATAGCTCAAGAGTAACTGTGAATCATATCCAGTCTGTTTCAATCAATATCCCACATACAGTAATGTGTAAATGTGTACTTTTGAAAGGATTTATGGCACACATAAGAAGTGCAGGCTTCTGCATTTCAGTACAGTAACTATTATCATAGTTTACATCAGGTACTACTGTTATATTGACAACATGACGAAGCATTTTGACTTGTTTGTGAACAATGACCCAAGGACTTTTCTTTCTGATGTTCATTTACATACTTACTTTTGAGAGATAAACTAAAGTTTTTCAAATCATTTACAGGCTTTTGCGAGTAATCTGTTGCGTGGTGCTGTTTGTACAAATTGTTTTGAGAAATGCACATACTTTGCAAATATTAAAAATGATTCAAGAAATGCAAAGCGACTGAGAAAAACTAATGTTATTTCACACATGTCCGTTATGATTCAATCATGTTGATTTTAAAGGAACAGTTCACCCTAAAATGAAAATGGTCATCATTTCTCCACCTCATGTGGTGCCAAAATAGAGCTGCACAATATTGTAAAAAACCGAAACTGTAATATTTAGTTTTTCCGCAACTACCTATTTTTAATATGAAAATATACAGAATTTTTACTGGATGGCTTAAGTAGCTCTATTTGGGAAAGAAAAACATCTAGAATGAGTGGGATGATTTTTAGGATGAGTGCATCTGCATTAAAAAATGAAGTGTAAACTTTTGATGAGTAACTCAAACGATAACAAGGCACAAATTTACCATTTAAATTACAACGAAAAGAGAAAACCAAAGACGCCTAGCAGTACACACATTACCTGAATGATGTTATCTGATATTTGCTATAGTTTAATTTAATAATAATAACAATAATTGTTTATTTATGATACACTTTGTTAGTATCTTGTTCCTGCGATTGTTGATCAGTCAGAACATTGTAAGAAAAATTATCTAGAAACGACACTAGTAATTTTCCTGGACATTATCCGTTGTAACCCGAAACACAAAATACAATGATAATTAAAAATGCAAAAATCAATACAGAAAATTCCTTCATATTAACATAGCAGATTGTGCCCTATTTTTACAGACTTGTTTTAGAGTGTAGCACACTAACTAACTACTAACACTGCTTAAAAGTATGTCAGAATGTGTCGTTTTACTTGTTTACTACATAATAATAATAATAAAAAAAACTTTAATTGTATTCTTTCAAAAAACATTTTCAATAATTCAATGTATTTAAGAATATTTATATTTTAATATGATATTATGCATTTATATTATTTTATGGACAAATCTAAATGAACATGTACTGAAATTTGATTTTTTGCTAAAATTTTGCGTTGTGTATGTGACAATTTTGCATGGTGATTATGTGATCACGTCATTTGCAACTTCCCCTTATAAGGGTCCCCTTAAGGGCAAAACATAAGGGACCTTCTTTGACTTCCCTGAAAATGATGGCAACACTGGGTTATAAGGTATGTCATCTAAAAGCTGCATAAATTAAATATTTCCATTGATGTTATGATCGGACAATATTTGGTGAGATGCAACTAAAATCTGGAAATCTGAGGGTGTAAAAAAATCTAAATATTGAGAAAATTGCCTTTAAAATTGTCCAAATGAAGTTCTTAGCAATGCATATTACTAATCAAAAATTAAGTTTTAAGATATTTATGGTAGGAAATTAAAAAAATATATTCATGGAACATGATCTTAATATCCTAATGATTTTTGGCATAAAAGAAAAAATTATAATTTTGACCCATACAATATATTTTTGGCTATTGCTACAAATATACCCCAGCGACTTAAGACTGCTTTTGTGCTCCAGGGTCACATTTTTCTGCACATGCTGATACTTGTGTAATTCTGTGCAGGAGGTAAAGGAACGGAACTTCCACCACTGGGCTCTGTTTGACGGTCACGGCGGTTCCGGAGCCGCGGTTTTCGCTGCCAAGTTCCTCCACCTCCATATCGAGGAGCAGCTGCAGGAGGTGCTGGAGATCCTGCAGAACCCGACCCTCCAGCCGCCCACCTGTCTGGGCGAGGAGAACCCCGTCCACCACCTCCACCCGTCCGCCGGATGCTCCCAGCGGGGCCTGTCCCGGGCGGCTTCGCTCAGAGGGGCCGCCGGGGCCCCGGGGTCCCCTAATACCGCGGCCCCGCGGTTCTATATGGAGAAGAAGATCAAACAGGAGAGTCTGGTGGTGGGAGCCATAGAGAACGCCTTCAAGGAGATGGTGAGTCTTTGGATCGGTTACTGTAGTAAACGCACATGGCCACTAGATGGCAGGCGGAGCTTGTAGGAATGATGCATTATTGTAAATGACTGTGTTTCAGCTTTGCATCAGAGTAATAAATTACATATAATCAAATCTTATTTGAAATTATATAATACAGATTTGACTGTATTTTTAATCAAATAAATGCAGCCTTGGTGAGCATAAAAGAGTTTAGTGTACTTACAGATGCAAAGCAGTGATCCTATATGTGTGTTTCTACTTAAATGTCGATTGAATCCAGTCTCGTGTGTTTGTGTGATCTCAGGACGCTCATATCGCTCGGGAGAGGATGGTTTACTCTATATCTGGAGGATGTACCGCTCTAGTGGTGGTGTATTTACTGGGAAAACTGTACGTGGCCAACGCTGGGGACAGCAGGTGAGACTGAGTATTACTACAACAAATCACCCTTTTGCATGTTTCTTTTATTCTCATTTAAGAGAGCTTATGTCTAGACCAGTGCTTCCCAAACCTGTCCTGCACAGTTTGTATATCTCCCTAATCAGTTTAGTTCTTGCAGTCTCTACTAACGAGCTGATGAGTGGAATCAGGTGTGTTAGACGAGGGAGACATACAAAAGATGCAGGACAGGTTTGAGAAGCACTGGTCTAGATTAAAGAGAGATGTCTGCCTTTATTAACAGCGTGTCTTTATGAGTTTAAGGCCTTTATTTGAGGAAGAAGGTATTTTTACATTAGAAGGAACTAAAGTGATTTCCATATTCGAGTGGTTTGAAGTATTTTTGTGAAGTGAATGAAAAGTAAGAGATCTGTTGGAAATTATGTTGTCAGACTTTGAAGTGTTGTTAATACAATAAATTCATATTTAGACACCGTATTGACGTATTGTGTTCCATTAAGATTATTCCTGAAATTTTCTTTACTTAATCTTAAAAGTTATAATCCTGCAAACAGTCATGTTTTCCACAGAAGGAAATATGAAGCAGCACAACTATTTTCAACATTAATAATAATCATAAATGTTTCTTGAGCAGTATATTATTATGATTTCTGAAGATCATGTGACACTGAAGACTGCAGTAATGATGCTGAAAATACAGCTGCGCTTCACAGAAATATATTATATTTGTAAAGTATATTCACATAGAAAACAGTTATTTTAAATATCAATATTATTGTTTTATGACAAATAAATGCAGCCTTGCTGCGCAAAAGAGACTTCTTTCAAAAACATTTAAAATCTGACACCAAACGTTTAAAAGGTAAGTATGTTTAATGAAAAATAAACGTGTCTTTGTTATTGCAGCATTGACACGGCCTGCTCTGTTTTCTAGTAGATTCCACACGTTTAATGTTTTGTGCAGATATATTCCTTGTATTATTCTATTTTATGATTCATAAGTCCAGTGTATTCTATTCTCTATCTTCTGCTGAATGCTTGCTGTGTGTTTCAGGGCTCTGATCATCCGTGGAGGACAGATCCTTCCCATGTCCAGCTCCTTCACTCCTGAATCGGAGCGCCAGAGACTTCAGTTCCTGGTGAGAGAAGTCTGGATTCACTCTCTCGATGTGTGTTTGCATTCTTTAAAGCACCGAATGCCTGATTATGAAGCACGTTTCTCTCTCTCTCAGGCGCACATGCAGCCGTCGCTGCTGGGAAACGAGTTCACACACTTGGAGTTTCCCCGAAGGGTCACAAAGAAAGAGGTCGGGAAGAGGATGCTGTACCGGGACTTTACCATGAACGGATGGTGAGTTCTGCATGCTGTTGTTGTGCTGGATCTGACTAGCAGTCTGACGTTTGACTTCCACCAACAATTCTTCTGCTCAAGACCCGCCCACTTAGGAAGAAAGCACCTGATTGACATGTAGAGTGACCAATCAGAGTTCAGTTTGTTTCATGATATCACAATAATAGACCAGGAAACCCAAGTCATTAATCATTATGAATCAAATAAAATGCAACAATTAATATCTATAATTACTGTATTAATATAATCATTATTATTCATATATAATTAGTTATTGCTACAAATAAAACCAAATAATATTATCTATAACTATTAGATTTTAATCTAGCTATGATTAATTGCATAAATTGTACTCAATATTATTTCTCTATCAAATATAAAATATTAACCAAATAAATACAAACAATTGATATATATATAATTATTTTATTAATATAATTATTATAATAAACATATTTTATAATAATTATTGATACAATAAATGTAATAATTATCTATAATGATTGTGTTAATATGTATTAAAATAACAATTATTGCTGAAAATAATAGTTCATCATAATATTATTAATTAATAAAATCATATAACAATTGTGAAAAAGACACAAAAATAAAATGAATTCTGGTTGGTCACAAACCATTGTTTACTATTATTATTAATCAATAAAATCAAATAAATGTGATCTGCATATTTGTACTGAAAAGGACAACATTTTATTGTGTTATTGTGAAGACGACACAAAAGCTAAATTAACTGGTTGTCACTAACAATTATATTTATATATTCAAATAATAGTATTTTCATTTTCAATATTTATTCAATAAAATACAAATACATCAATAAAATCAGATAATTATTGTTTGTATATTTGTACAGATAACAATGAAAACTAAATCTACATTTCCCGTTGTGTGCAGGCCTAGTCTGATGTTCTGTCCGTCCATGAGTGTGGGTTTAGGGAGTAATTTGCACTAATGTTCGTCAGAGTGTGACTCTAGGATCTGATTGGTCCGTGAGACGGATCCAGTCTGAGTCAAGTGTTTATAGCCGCTCCCTCAGGAGACTCGATTGACTTCCATTAGTGTGTGTGTGTGTGTGTGTGTGTGTGTGTGTGTGTGTGTGTGTGTGTGATCCTGCTCAGAATGTGTGTGTGTGTGTGTGTGTGTGTGATCCTGCTCAGAAGTGTGTGTGTGTGTGTGTGTGTGTGTGTGTGTGATCCAGAGGTGTGTGTGTGTGTGTGTGTGTGTGATGCAGAAGTGTGGGTGTGTGTGGTGTGATCTGTTGAGAAGTGTGTGTGTGTGTGTGTGTGTGTGTGTGTGTGATCCTGCTCAGAAGTGTGTGTGTGTGTGTGTGTGTGTGTGATCCTACTCAGAAGTGTGTGTGTGTGTGTGTGTGTGATCCTGCTCAGAAGTGTGTGTGTGTGTGTGTGTGTGTGATCCTGCTCAGAAGTGTGTGTGGGTGTGATCCTGCTCAGAAGTGTGTGTGTGTGTGTGTGTGATCCTGTGGTGTGGTGTGTTGTGTGTGTGTGTGTGTGTGAGTGTGTGTGTGTGTGTGTGTGTGTGTGTGTGTGTGAGAGTGTGAGTGTGTGTGTGTGTGTGTGTGTGTGTGTGTGTGTGTGTGTGTGATCCTGCTCAGAAGTGTGTGTGTGGGTGTGATCCTGCTCAGGGTGTATGTGTGTGTGTGTGTGTGATCCTGCTCAGAAGTGTGTGTGTGTGTGTGTGTGGTGTGTGTGTGTGTGTGTGATCCTGCTCAGAAGTGTGTGTGTGTGATCCTGTGTGTGTGTGTGTGTGTGTGTGTGTGTGATCCTGCTCAGAAGTGTGTGTGTGTGTGATCCTGCTCAGAAGTGTGTGTGTGTGTGTGATCCTGCACAGAAGTGTGTGTGTGTGTGTGTGTGTGTGTGTGTGTGTGTGTGTGTGTGGGTGTGGGTGTGTGTGTGTCAGAAGTGTGTGTGTGTGTGTGTGTGTGTGTGTGTGTGAGAGAGAGAGAGAGAGTCCTCAGGGATGTAATTGAGCTCACGACCTGCTCTGTCAGACAGGGATGTTGAATCGTGTGGGAGTGCTGCTGCATCCAGGAATCATATACAGTATTTGATCATACAAGTGTAGTTGCTCGAATGTCTGAATTGATTAAAGCCTATAAATATAAAACCTATAAATCATCTCCGTGTCATTCCAAACTCAAATTACTCTGTATTTGCATGGAAAAATATGAAGCACATATTCAAAGCATTCAGTCAATGGAGAGCCAATCTTTTAAGCTGGATGGATGCAAAAGCATCTTAACCGTTATCCATATGATGCTTGCACTATATTTCAATCTTCTGCATCCGTACAATAGATGAGAATGAGAAACAGACTCCAATTTCCAGGTTTAGTGAGCTGGATTAATTGAATGGACTTCATTCACTCATTGCTTCATCCCTTATGAACACTTTTGAAACTCAAAAGCTTTGGTCCATATTTATTAGAATGGCAAATTGACCATAAATGATTTAAATCTCTTTTATTTTATGTTTCACTGAAGTATTTTGGAATGAATATTCATTTTTGGAAATATATGCTACAGTTTGGGGTTGGTAAGATTTTAATGTTCTATTTTTAACGTAAAGACTCACCAAGGCTGCATTTTTTTTTTATCAAAAATACAGTAAAATCTGATTTTTTTTAATATATAATTGTACAATTTAACATAACTGTTTTCTGGTTTAATATATTTTAAAACGTAATTTATTTCTGTGACACAGCGCTGTATTTTCAGCATCATTCCTCCAGTCTTCAGTGTCACATGATCTTCAGAAATCATTCTAATATACTGATTTACTGCTCAAGAAACATGATTATTAATATCAATGTTGAAAACAGTTGTGCTGCTTCATGTTTCTGTGGAAAACGGGATAAATGAGATTTTTCAGTATTCTTTGAAGAATAGAATGTTCAAAAAGAACAGTATTTATTTGAAATATAACTTTTTGTATCATTATAACTGCCACTTTTGATCACTTTAATGCATCTTTGTTGAATAAAAATGTAAATGTTCTTACAAAAATCAACTTACTGAGCTTTTGAACAGTAAAGTACGTGACCGTTCAACACTGTCATAGATCGTTTCATAACTATTTTACGCTTTCAAATCAATGTTCACGTCACCTTCTGTCTCTGTAACGTCTCGGTGCTCTTCTTGCGTCGGAGCGTCTCTTCAGCTGCTGTTTGATGTTTGCTGTGGTGTTGTGTGCAGGGCCTACAAAACAGTCCAGGAGGAGGATCTGAAGTTTCCACTCATATTCGGAGAGGGAAAAAAGGTAAGACGGCAGGTGAACGTATTCACAGACTATTGAGACGGTCACCGGAGGGTCATCTCACGGTTAATTAGGTCTTTAAACGTGTTACGTGTCCCGTATCTCGTCTCTGATTATCATATCAATAAATGCTCTAAGACTCATTGTGCACAATTCATAACTGCTCTTTTCTGTAAAGATAATAATCCTTTCATCAGAATGTAACAACTTGTTTTCTGGCTGGTATTATCAAGGCCAGCCGGCTGGAGAATGTGCTCGTGAATCACATTTTCTAGAGATTAGAGACTTTATTTTAGTTATTAATACGTAGTGTTTGATTTATTGATTTATTTTGTTGTTCTGTCGTTTTTAAGATTTTAAAAGGTAAAAACCTTGTGTTCATTTTTGCCAAATTTGGAGAATGAACCATCATAACCATCAGAGAACTTTAGAGCGAGAAGAACATATATATATATATTAAAATATCTTCAGTTTTCAGAAGATTTGCACTGTGAGATTTCACATGTCCGTGAAGTCGAGAGATTGCAGAAAGATGTATTATTTCTCTCTGCAGATAAATGGGTAATTAATTAGTGGTGTTTGCTACAGTAAGTCAGTCATCACTAAGTACTATTGTATTTAAAGGTGTAGTTCACCCAAAAATGACATTTTCTGAAATGTGCTGAAAATATCCTCACCCTCAGGTCATTGAAGATATAGAACAGTTTTTTCTTCATCAGAACAGATTTGGAGAAATGTAGCATTCTGTAGCTCACGCAGCAATGGATGCTCTGCAGTGAATGGGTGCCGTCAGAATGAGAGTCCAAACAGCTGTTAAAAACATCACAATAATCCACTTCAGTCCATCAGTTAATGTCTTGTGAAGACAAAAGCTGCATGTTTGTAAGAAACAAACCCATCATTAAAATGTTTTTAACTTCAAACCATTGCTTCTGGCCAAAATAGTCCATAACCCATAACACTTCCTCCAGTGAATAACTGATCCGGTCTGAATCAAGAGAGAAGTCTGCTCAGATCAAGCACCGTGTACAAGCCAAAACAGCTCTAAACAAATATATGTGTGAATTTTGATGTGAGACAACAAGAGATGCACTTTTTCACTGGGGGATGTGTTATTATGGATTATGGACTCGTAATTTGGCCTAACCCTACACGGTGTGAAGGCTACAGCGTAGTCTGACGCAGAACTATAAATCAGCCTTAAATGAATGAACTGGAGTGGTGTGGATTATTGTGAGGTTTTTATCAGCTGTTTGGACTCTCAATCTGACGGCACCCATTCACTGCAGAGGATCCATTGGTGAGCAAGTGATGCAATGCTACATTTCTCCAAATCTGATGAAGAATCAAACTCATCCTAATCTTTGATGCCCTGATTGCGAGGACATTTTTTTTTATTCTTATAATTGGGTGAATATTCCTTCCAGCCTCTAGCACTAGTATTATGTGTGTGTGCCATCCTGCGGCGTTTGTGCTCCAGTCGGGGTGTTAATGTGTTCAGTCTGAGGTGCTGAGCTGAGATCAATCTGTTGTGACGGGTGAAACCAGGAGGACATCGGCCTCTAGTCATCTTCAAGAGGTCTCAGCTTCACAAGGCATCTGTTCTGACTCCCTCCTCATCTCTGACTCGATAACGTTCAGTTCTCTCTGCCGTCTGTGGGAGCAGATATCCAAAACGACTCGGCAGCGGCACGAGGGAGTCTGAGAAAGCAGCTGGTTGAGCCCATGTGTATTATTAACCAGCCACAGCATTCTGGGAAAAAACTGCTCGCTGGATTCTCTCTGTACTAGAGGAAATTTGTTAGGAGGTTTGTTTTACATGACTCCAAGGACTTTTAGTCTAAACGCCCGTACACAACGGGACGAATTTCGCGCGCGATATTCGTGACGTTCAAGCTTCGTGACTACACAAAGGGTGCCAATGTGAGTGTGCACACCAACGCGAGAAAAACGCCACGCGAAAAAAGCGTCATTTTTTTTTAAAACGCCTCGGGTTCGTTTTTTGGGTTTGACGACGCGCGTCAAAAACTATCCCGGACCAATGAGATTGGCGCTTTTGCTCACGTGTCTGGAGCAGCTGAAGTTACAGTAAAAACACAACTTGGGGGCGCTCAAACACAAAACAGTCTTGCCGAGCACACATACGTAACGACGAAGAAGATATACGCCAAGTAGCGTCTACACTGCCGGCGTCTTTCCTCATTCAACAGAACAAATAATTTCTTCATCGCTGGAGCTTCTGGTGCTTGAAATATCCATGTTTTCTTTGTATGATTTTGACAAGCGTGTAAATACTTGCTCTCTTCTTCTGAGTGACAAGCGAAGTGTTCAGTAGGTAAAGTTGTGCAGCGCCACCTTGTGTACGGGGTATTTCTGTTTTACATTAAGCGCCATCTAATGTCAGGGAATGATTTGCATGTTCACTCGGCTCATCGTCGCGAAAATCGCTTGGGATGTGAACACAAAAAACGCTGGCGAATAAGCGCGGATATTATCCGGTGTGTACGGCCTTAAGGGTGAATCCCATTTCTCTGTCTTACCCCTTCCCCTTAGTTTTGCGCGTTCACGTGAGAGTAAGGGCTGTCCCAATTCTGGTTTGACGAGGTCGAGGGTAGGGTAAGACAGAGAAATGGGATTCACCCTAAATACATTTCATCAGTCCCTCTTATTTATACACCATCTTCAAGTACACTCTTAAAGATAAAGGTTCTTTATTGGCATCTCTGGGTCCACGAAGAACCTGTAACATCTACGAAATGTTCTTCACACTGAAAGGTTCTCTGCGGAGCCAATGTGAAGTTTGATCTGGACCAATCATAATCCACAATCTGCCATATCGTCTGATAATCAACCCAGGCAGGAGAGTAGATTCACGTCGGTGGACTTGAACTTGAAAAACCATGTATTGACATCTTTCTTGAAACAAGATACCTTCTGATGTTCATTCATGTTTATTTCAGTAAAGAGGAAGAGACGATCGGTTCACGTGCCGCTTGAACTGAGGCGCTACTGCGATCCATTTAAAGAGCCACAAAATAGTATTAATTCACAAAATGACCAGATTTGAAAGCTGAGACTTTGTTTCATACCTGAAGTAATCTGCTCTGTCCTTGGCTTGTTGAATGTAGCAGCAGTAACTGAATGTTTAGTTTTCTGGGCAACAGTAAATGTGCTGGAAAGCGTCTCACGGTGTTGTGTTTTGTGGCTCAGGCTCGTGTTTTGGCCACCATCGGCATCACTCGTGGACTCGGCGATCACGACCTGAAGGTTCACGACTCTGACATCGCCATCAAGCCCTTCCTCTCCTGTTCTCCAGAGGTTTGTAGTTCATTAACACACGCATAATCAGATGACTGCTTTATTCAATATTTCGCTAACTAAAAAGTACCATGTTTTTGGACATGCACTATGTTAATACCATGGTTTTTTTGAACATGCATCATTGTAATTTTATGTTTGTTGTTGTGTTTTGAACAATATACCATGGTATGTGAACATTTACCTCGATATTACCATGTTGTTTGGTCATTGATCATGGTTTTACCATGCTTTTAGGACATGGTATTACATGTGTAGATGTATATTATCATGGTGTGTGTGGTGGTAGGGTTCATATTGTTACTAAAACAATACAAAACATTTTCATTAACTTTTCATTTAGTATAAGCTGAAGTATTACAATAACCAAATTAAAACTAAAACATAATAAAACAAATTAGACTTGGACCTAAACTAATACAAAATGACAAAAACACAAAATTATTAAAACTTTAACTAAAATGAATTGAAAGCAAAAACAAACACAATAGTATATCGATGATGGTAAAGTAAAAACACTTGTGTGTGTGTGTGTGTGTGACATTTACCATGGCATTGGTGTGTGGTTTGTGTGTGTGTGGTGTGTGTGTGTGTGACTTTACCATGGCATTGGTGTGTGTGTGTGTGGTGTGTGTGTGTGTGTACAATTTACCATGGCATTGGTGTGTGTGTGTGTGTGTTGTACATTTACCATGGCATTGGTGTGTGGTGTGTGTGTGAGTGTGTGTGTGTGTGTGTGTGTGTGTGTTACAGTTACCATGGCATTTGGTTTGTGTGTGTGTGTGTGTGTGTGTGTGTGTGTGGACATTTACCATGGCATTGGTGGTGTGTGGTTGTGTGGACATTTACCATGGGCATTGGTGTTGTGTGTGTGTTGTGTGTGTGTGGTGTGTGTGTGGACATTCACCATGGCATTGGTGTGTGCTTTGGGAAAAATACCATGGTATTAACACAGTTTTTTAAAGGTTTGTTGAACATGTACTATAGTAATACCATCGTTTTGTTAATATCACGAAACGAGGTATTACTGCTATTATTTGTGATATGGTACCATGTTATTACCATGTTGTGTGGACATTTACTATGGCATATATTTGGATAAATTACCATACTAGTGTGGTGTTTTGTATGGTTTTTGGACATATACTATAGTATTACCATGTTTGTTTGGAAAAGGTGTGGTTATACCTCTTTTTCAGACGTTGAAGTACATTGAAAATACCGTGGTAAATACATGTGGTATCATATACTGTATAATAAATGACTACGGTATTCCCATCTGATGCCATTACTGAAGCATGGTACCACTGTGGTACTTTTCTAAGGGTTTCTGGGTCATAAATCAGGTCTGTTCTGCTTATTGAAGAAACTATATATGTTATATAACCGCAGATATAATTATATAATCAGCACACCAGCGTTAAATCGAATAGAATGAGTCTAAAAGGCTCCAGTGCGTGTTTACCGTGGTTTTACCTCTCAGACGGTTTGATCCCGTCAGATTAAAGCGGTCTTAGAGCAGCTCAGATCCTCCAGTGACACTCCTCTCTCCTCTCTCAGTCTTCTGAAGCGCTCTTGATCTTTCATTGACACGCTGTGTAAAGTTCATCCCGTCGTCTGAGTCTTCTCTCGTTCGGCTTCTCTTTGATCTGTGTTTCTTCCTCCTCCTCCGTGCTCTTTTCCCCGTTATGTGCTTGTGCAACGAGTAGAAGTATGTCAGCTATGCATGCGGCGTGGACTCTGGCTGTTTCCTGTCTGTTGCACAAGTACTGGGTCAAAGGTCGAGGAAGGGTCACGAGGTCAACCAGACATGATTTCTATCTGTCTATCTTTTACTGAAAAATATAGATCATTAAATAACAAAATATTTAAATATGGAATCAAATGTGTTCATTTGTAAACGATTTGAAATATATATTTGAAGTATTATTTTTGTATTTTTATTTATATATATTTATAATATATAATTATTCTAAAATACATATACCCTAGATATGTAATTGTCAAAAAAACTAATATAGACAATTAAATGAAACATGTATTTAAATATTGAATACATTTATTAATTTAAATTACATTTTTTTATATAATTATTGTACATTATCTATGTATTTGTCTATTTTACTATTGAATAGTAATTATTCAAATGTATAGAATATAAATGTTATAATTATACTACTAATGTATTGTATATAGCGCTGGGTAGATTACTTAAAAATTGTTCTCCGTTATGAAATTATATGAAAATATTTGTAGTCAGTAACATAACAGTACATACAGGTATATTAGGTGATAGGTCAAAACTAATCTAAAAGTAGTTTGATTATATCTAATTTTTCACATTGATTTAAATCGCATAATCTTGTACCATATTGATATAAAATACAAAGAGTAAGAAAATATATATTGAATTTGTTATCAACAACATGAAGTGCATTAAACATTATATTATGTCAAGGTTATGCCAGACTAGGGTTCGTAAAGGAATGTCGGGTGGGTATGAGTTTATTGTGAAGCTAATATTGAATTAAATCATAGAAATGTTAAATTACAACATGTCATGTGACTATAACCAATGTGAGAGAACCATGAACATGTAAATATGGTACTTCAGTACGTGCGTGCGTGAATATTCAGATGTAACCCCCCTTTGTAATCTTTAACATTTTCATAAGTAACTGTCATTTAATTTCACATTTTTTACATAATTGAATGGGTTACATAATTAACCAAATTTTGCCATAAGTTAATTATATTAAGTTTCTACAATATAAATCTATTTTAGAAACTTAATTTCCTGTGCAACGATTGTATCGTAAAAAGCGCTATACAAATAATCTTGAATCGAAATAGTAACTGTAACAGATTACAGTTAAAAAAAAGTGCAATTAAAATACATAATTCCGTTAAATGTAACTAGTTACTCCCCAACACCGGTCAACACGTCCATGTTTGTGTAATATACTATTATCATTTCTACAGGTGAAGATCTATAACCTCTCTCAGTATGAGCACGGCGCCGATGATGTGATGATCCTGGCTACAGATGGACTCTGGGATGTGCTGTCCAATCAGGACGTGGCAGAGGCGGTATCTGGTTTCCTTGGAAACTGTGACCCCGATGACCAGCACAGGCAGGTTCCTCAGTTTGGGTTGAGCATCAACCATCTACTCATGCAACCTTGAAGACAACACCGTATACACCATAATGGGTTATTTTGAGCAACGTAAAAGAAAATGTGATTTTGATTTTAATATGAGATGGTGAAGTTGGAAACAGGTTTCAAAAGGTGGTTTTCTAAGCGGTGCCATAGAAGAACCATTTTTGGTTCCTCAAAGAACCTTTCATTTACTAGTTCTTAAACCGACATTTCCATAGCCTAATCTAAAAAAAAAAAGTCTACTATAGACGGTTTGATCGAGCGCACGTGCCCGGACTGAAGGTAACTTCCGGTCTGTGTTTGTATATCGGGCTGTTAGTGGCGCCGGCTACAAACACAGTTTAAAGTGATGAGTAATGAAGTTGGACTCAGGTTGTTGTGTTGTGGGATGTGTTTCACATACATACATTTATTTTTTTGTGGCGACCCCCACAATATCAACACTTTCCTAAAAGGCTCTGTTGAATAAACATGAGCACGTAGCGTTAATGCACGTTTAAAAATCCAAACAAGGCGCGGGTGTTTTTATATCACTGTATTTCTGAACGAACACTGTCTTTAGGAAATGTTTGATGTCAATTTCATTTCATCTTGCATGTTATATGTCCGTTGGTAAACTCGCTTACAGCCGTTACCGGACGCTAACGTTTATTTCTCCGCTTTTAAGCGTCTCCTGTTGGAGAGAGTGAATGTGCATTTTTAATAAGTCCGTTCCAAGTAGTTATCGCTGCATCTCAGTCCATCTGATTTACGAAGTAAACATATTTAGCTTGTTATAAAAAAAAAATAATCTACTCCAGAGCGACCTTAGCTGTTGTTATTGATCTATTCGGATGTCTACCGGAAGTTAGTTAGGGCCACAAACACAGTAGAGTTTGTTTATGTTGTTGCCGTTGAAACCGTCTATAAAGAACCTTTTGTGGAATGGAATGATTCCAAGAATGTTAAAGGTTCTTCATGGAGCCTTCCATTCTAATTAAGAACCTTTAGTTTTGAAGATCTGGGCAGGCAACGGAAAGATTGTAGGTTCAAGCCAAGAACGATTACTGTAGATTAGTTATTCACCCTTAAGTCATTCCAAACCAGTATGGCTTCTTTCTTCTGACCAGAGGAGATTTTTGTCTGAAGTCCAGGTTCAGAAAGTAAAAGTTCTCCCTGAGTACTTTGTTCCAGTCATCTGGATTTGCTAATTAGCACAGTTTTTCCAGCCAGGAGGTAGAGCTAATTAGTGAAATCAGCTGGCTGGGTTCATGAGTGGATGACCCCTGGACTTTACACCTCTGCTTCTAACATTTTGCAAAACCGCTTGAGGTCCTTCCAAACCCATTTGTCTTTCTGAGTAAATTAGATCTTCAAGTTTGGGTGAGCGGTTCCTTTAACCTCCGTTTTCTCTTGGAGGATGAACCTGTTATTAGTAGACTTCGAACGATAAAAGTATCCACTAAATAGCATCTCTGTTGTTTTTCAGGTACACAATGGCAGCTCAAGACCTGGTGATGAAGGCCCGAGGTGTCCTGAGGGACCGAGGCTGGAGAATCGCCGGAGACCGGCTCGGCTCTGGAGACGACATTTCGGTCTTTATAATTCCTCTAATGCACGGCAATAGCCAACAGCCCCAGCCTAGCTGACCAATCAGAAGGCAGGGCGCCAACCGAATCGGACCGAATCCGTCTCTAACCCAACATTCAGATGCTCAGACCGCGTCCTGCTGGAGCTTATGGAGCCCGTTGTGCGTTTGAACACATATGAAAACTTGCTTTTAAGACTTAGAAGTCGACAACTGCTGACTTTGAAGACCCTCGGCAACGTCCCGTACCTCCGCGTGGGATCAGTATATAAGATCTAACTTTGCACAATGACTGAAGGCGGGTCCGGTTCTTTGAAGTTCTCCATGGACAGATGCAGTTTGTTTATCTGCACTCATCTGGCAGCTATCCCTAGTTTTGTTTTTCCTTTCAGGATATTAATTATCCTCCGAATGTTTAGTTTGCGGATTTTTTTGTGCGTTCCTCGAAAAAAATCAAAGCAATTCTGGCTGTTATTTGTGCATCCTTTTTTCATTGACTCCAAGTTACTGTAAATGGAAAAAAGTAAATTGTTTATGTTTTTCTTGTGCTCTGTAAATTTGCAATAGGCACTAAGCTAAATAATGCTGATCTGATCTTCCATTCATCATGGTAAGAATTTTAGGATGATAAATTAAGAAGTCCGATGTACAGCGACCGTTCCTTTTGATTTCTATCCGCACCATCGTGAATTAACACCTACCTGCAATCTGTTCTCCAGGACTCCCGTGTGGAGGTCTGACTTACGACACATCATGTTCACAGTGGCACCTTCCTCTTCTACAGCACAAACCCGCTGTGAGCATTTTGGAAAGGCTTTCGTACGCACCATCTGGTCAGCACAACCTGAGTGTGACCAAAACAAGACTAATTTGGCCCGAGATTCAGCTGTGTGTGTGTGTGTGTGTGTGTGTGTGTGTGTGTGTGTGTGTGTGTGTGGTGTGTGTGTGTGTGTGTGCTGTGTGTGTGTGTGTGTGTGTGTGTGTGTGTGTGGACTGCTTTCGAACACACTTTAGCGCAGTCGTTTGTGTGGGTGGACGGCGCTGCAAGGGCATCACATGCTTACTAAAGGAGCTTTCTGGGAAGTGCACACACATGCACTGTAAAAATGATTCATAAACTGCTTATGGATCCGTTAATGCTGGCCCACAGATTTGAATTCAAACTAATTGGAAGATATTTCACTAGAATCTTTCTAAAGTAACAGGAATAATTTAATGTGTTTGCAAATGATGTAGGCGTACTCTATGTAAAAACAAAAAATCCAGACAGTTGTTAAAGAATAAAGACATAGTTAAAACCAAATTAAATGTTTTGTCATTATTTATTTTACTTATATATTGAAAATATTCCCACCACGCTTTTCAAATCTCATTCACCCTTCTGAAAACTTGAATCATTATTTGGCGCGAATTAAAAAAAACCGATGGATAGACTCATTATGTTGATCGTTGAATCATAAAACACTGAAACTGCTTCATTTTTGCTACAAATAAAATGTAATCAATGTAAGACTTTAAGGCATCAACAGAACTAGAATCGGTTTCATAATCGCATCTTCTGTCGTATTTGGTCGTTTTTGGAACGGAGAATCTTGTTGAAGAAAGAAAATCATACAGGTTTGTAACAACATTAGGTAAGTACATTTTTGGATTGAATTTATAGGCTAACGTTACTTTAAGATTGCGTCTAAGAAAGTGCATTAATCTGTGGCCATTTAAATCCTAAAAAAGTCCTGGGAGCAGCAGTAATTGTGCAGTCTTTAGTTTCATGATCTTGAAGTACCAATATTTGACAAATGAATGTATTAACCAACACGACCAGCAACAGCTGTGATGATATTCCCAGCAGAGACCAGAGTGTGCCAGACACTGTAACCATTGAGTCGTGCCGTTGATCTGAACCCTGCTGGGTTCTGGAGATGCTGAACATCGGTGACGGCTTTTCATCTCTGGGTCATGAACCTGGTTGTGTGTGTGTGTGTGTGTCTGTCTCTCTGTGTGTGTGTGTGTCTCTGTCTGTCTGTCTCTATTTGTGTGTGTGTGTGTGTGTGTGTGCGTCTGTCTCTCTCTGTGTGTGTGTGTGTGTGTGTGTGCGCATGTCTGTCTGTGTGTGTGTGTGTCTGTATGTCTGTCTGTGTGTGTGTGTGTGTGTCTGTCTGTCTGTGTGTGTGTCTGTCTGTGTGTGGTGGTGTGTGTGTCTGTCTGTGTGTCTGTGTGTGTGTGTGTGTGTGTGTTCTGTCAGTCACATGTAAGGCTTCCAGCCTACATACTGCATGAATGACGTCAGCACATTATCTGCACTAATCATGCACTTCCGCTATAAAATCCAGTTAACTGTGACCAACTACTACATACACCAGTCAGATAGATTTATAACAAAATGCACAGTATGCAGTTAACAAAATAAGATGTTAAGAGTAAATAGACTTCCAGATCGGTCTGTTTATTTCTATATTACTATTATTTTACAACCTCTCTTCTTTTCACACGGTAAGAGATTGGCACCATCCCTTCTAGAATGAACTGGAATTTAAGTATTCAGATCAAGAAAATACATGTTCAAAACGCCCACATATTTTCATATTTCCAAATTATAGACAGCCTGGTTTAATTGCGGTCTTGAGGGGGTTAAATGAGGCTAAACCATTTTATGACATCAGAACACATCATTCCACATTAACTCCACCTTTTCTACAACGGCTAAATGTAATCATTAACTTAAGTACATACAATATTAATTTTACCCACGCACGTGCTCTGGTTGAGTCCAGCCCAGCCCAGGTAACGTCGTTTCTTACGACGTGACGTCACGATCGATGATTCTCCCGTAGTGGGCAGAAAAGGCCACGTCACAGCTCTCTTCATAGCAACAGTAGAGTATGACCTACATGTATTAGCCATCCCAAGGGCAAAATCAAGCATCTATTAAAATTAATAACCCTAACGTACGTTACTCGTCCTGTTCCCGAGGGTAATATCTGCTTTTCTGCTGTGCTCGACCAAAAAACAGTACTTTATAGAAGAAAACTGGGGCATGTGGCCAACCCCCATGAACGTAACGTTACAGTACAATAGTGTCCGTTATAGTGGCAAAAAGAACATCTAATTAAAACACATCATTAATAACTAAGCAAAAATTGACGCTTAACACAGCAACGTATTTAATAATATACACATTTATTGAATTTAAATGACTTACCATTGAGCACACAGCTCTACAACTCTCAGAACAATTTTAAAATGTACAACTGTAACTATATAACACATAAAACATCTCATTTCCGCAGAAGATATGGATTCCAAAGCGAGTTCCAGCTTGGGAAGAGAGTAACCAGCACTGGCAAGGGAGTAGCTTGCGCAGTCATCTCCATAACGGGCAATGTGACATCCCAACCAACAGCACAAACTACTACCTCAGCCAGTGCACGGCTAAACCGCGGTAATGCAGAATTCCAAGACCTCACGCGGAACGTTCCACAGCGCGCGAAGAGTCCGAGCTGAACGTTCCACAGCGCGCGAAGAGTCCGAGCTGAACGTTCCACAGCGCGCGAAGAGTCCGAGCTGAATGGTCGTAGTACTCGTGAGCGGGCTACACTCCCTTCTGCTGCTCCGCTATTGGCTGGGAGCGCAGCCAATGGAGTGTCAGAGGGACACCGCCCACGACGCACACACCCCCGATTTAAACCACGCCTCCCGCAGTCTTCAGCCAATGGCGCTGAATTGAGTTCACACGAGACTTTGAGCTCGTGATTTTGATTTACTGTGCTGTGAGATGTCCAGATTTCTGATATGAAAACCGAGGATATTTCCAAGTTCAGTGGTCAAAATCTCACTTGTGACTATCTACAAATTAAAAAATGGGGACGGTATTTAGTTTTTGTTTTTTAATTGTGGGTTCCATGTATCAATATCATAATTGATCATTACAGTGATGTTTGAGGATCAGTTTTAATCACACTATGAAAAATAGTAAATACAACTGCAAATAGCAAACATATCAAAACAGTAGTATTATAATAAAATTATGGCTTTACAAAAACATTAAAAATAAAACAATAAATATAAGAACATTCGATACATAAAACTATTTAACAAATATGTTACTGTTTTAATATACTGTATTTTTCACAACTGTGAGTACAATAATTACAACTTTTCAAATGTTATATTTATGCTTTTGGAAATTGATATTTTTTTATCCCTAAATATGCATTTTAGGCTCATTTTGAGCACAAAGTATGTGCGCTTTATGCAAGCGATCTACAAATAAAAAAATGGGGACGGTATTTAGTTTTTGTTTTTTAATTGTGGGTTCCACGTATCAATATCATAATTGATCATTACAGTGATGTTTGAGGATGTTTTAATAACACTATGAAAAATAGTAAATACAACTGCAAATAGCAAACATACTACTGTTTTGATATTATGATAAAAATTATGGCTTTACAAAAACTCATTAAAAATAAAACAATAAATACAAGAACATTCAATAAATATGTTACTGTTTTAATATACTGTATTTTTCACAACTGTGAGTACAATAATTACAACTTTTCAAATGTTATATTTATGCTTTTGGAAATTGATCTTTTTTATCCCTAATCATGCATTTTAGGCTCATTTTGAGCACAAAGTATGTGCGCTTTATGCAAGTGTAATTGATTAGTTAATTTTTTGGGCTATATTATTCATACCGGAGTTGTGATGGCGTTAGTTTCAGGAATGGTTAATATTGTGTGCAAAACCTTCCCGTAACCTTATGCCTTGTGCTAGTGCACACAGTATTACTTGCTTTCACATGTATATTAGTATGTGACTACAATGAAAACAATAACGCGGCATCTTTTGATAACTGATGATAATAGCGCTCTGCTCTCGTAGCGACGCAACCAGCTAATAATCGGTATAGCTCTCAGCGCCCTCTACTGGTGAAGATAATCATTCATACGGGTGTCAGCAGGATAACTTGGTTGCGCTTTTGCAGTGTATTTGTGGTTGTTTTGAAGGTGCTGTAAAATAGGACATTTCCAGGGAAAAGCACAAAAAACCGGCACTGTCCCCGGAAAACATGGACATCTCACCTTATTCTTAGATATTGCGTCAAGTTTCAAATTACGAGTTTTATACAAGCTTATTTTTGATAAAATCAAAACAATACAAATACTATATCAAATGGTTAGTTCTCGTCCTGGATGCTGATTGGTCAATGCAGCGTTCCTTCAGTCGTGCTGAGGTGAAATGACTGGGTCCAAAAACATGCCAACGAGACATTTCAAAAGAACGAGAAGCCAACTGTATTTTGCTGTAAAAGAAATCCAAGAGAATTATTTGGATATATATATATACACAAAACTGTCACCTTGTCAGGTCGCAATTATTCTGCGATAATTACTGGCTAACTATATTAAAACATACTCATTTAATGCACATTCAAAAGAGGCTGAAATGTTTTTCATAAAAAGTCATCTACATCAGTGGTTCCCAAAGTAGGGGTCGCGACCCCCTGGGGGGTCGTGAGACAGTTAGGGGGGGGGGTCGCGCGATGATTTCCAGAAATCAAATACATTTTTTTAAGTATTAGAAATAACATATTTTATCCATAACTAACAAAAAATTAAAAGTAGTAGTTAATGGTTACATTAAAAAACATGCAAATAAAAAAGCCATCAGCCTTTCGATTTTCTTTCCGTTTGATCGCGTGCCTGAGGTTATTACGACTGATTAACAACCTGCATAGCGAGTTGCAGCAGATCAATTTACAGCACCATGTTAAACATTGCGACATGTGCACGTAGGTAATTTTTTCGCTTTAGGCTTAGGATATTATTTTTGTTGAAATGAAACGTTGGTTAATACCCACCCATCTCATTAGGTGAGGTTAATGTTGAAATTAAACGAATGAGTAAATTACTATTAAATTTTTTTTATTTGGTTGTTAAACGTTGTGTTTTTTGTGTTGTCATTAGGCTATGCGCATGTTTTGATAGCCTATTGGTGCATGTGCGCCGTTGCGCGCAACGTTTGTATATTTTAACCACCTCCGAGGATAGTGGGGTCGCGAGTCACTGGCACCGTTATTTTGGGGGTCGTGGGCTGAAAAGTTTGGGAACCCCTGATCTACATGAACTACTGGAAGGGAAGTATGTTACATTAATAACCAGATGAGCGAAACACTTGATGTTCATAGAACTGTACCATTTATTATTGTACACACACCAGCTTCAACCCTTCTCAATGACTAAAGATGACATGGAATGTTACAGTAAGATCTCGCAGAAAACTCATTGCTGTTCAGAACATTTCACACAAAAAAAACATCCTTCATGTATGATATTTCTTTTTAAATGATTTTTGGATTAGTTTTTCAATCCAAATACGTAATTCTTAACACTATCACCAAACACTGTACATTAACTCCAAAGGGGGGGGGAAACCAAAAACCAATAAAAACAACAAACACTGCAAATTTAACGTAGCAGTTAATACATCGTTAAAGTCGGCCAATCAGAGTCTATTAGAAGAAGCTTTGAACGATGGGATTTGGAGCTGTCAATCAACAGTTACCATGACGATGGGGGTGACGTATGAAACGGTCACATTCATGTTCGCGGTGGAATAGAAACGTTCAGTCACGATTCGCCGTTCTGCACTTTGGAGACGGGCGGTTGCATGAAGTCTTTGAAGGGCCCCATGGCGTCTTTGAGGGCGGAGCTTACTTCAGGAGACGAGCAGGTGATGCACTCCACCAGCGTCGGGTACAGCGCGATCACCTGAGCCCACACGTTCCCGTCCACTGACAAGAAGAGGAAGAAGAGAGAAATGAGCACAAACCAGGAACCTGCCTACGAGGCTTCAAAGTGCTGTCTAGAACATTTAGCCCTTCAAACAATACATTTTCACGTTTATATTTCATGTAGAAGTTCGTCAAGGACAAACCCGTCTCACCGTTCTCTGGTTGAGTCTTTTTCAGGGAATCCATGAGAGTGCTGATGGCTTTTAACACAAAGATGATCTCAGTCACTTGTTGCCTTAAATAAAAAAGAAGCGGTGAGAAACGCTTAGAATCAAGCGCTGTGCAGTTTAGTTAGTAAAGTCCACTTAGAAACAGAGTGAAAGTGAATTCAGTGAAGATGTCCAGCTCATATTTCATCCCAATATCAAAATTAAAAATAAGACATTATATTTTGCAAAAAACTATTGCAATTAATATATATATATATATAATTTTTGCAAGAAGTCTATTTAGCAACAAGCAACAGAGTGAAAGTGAATTTGGTCAATATGTCCAGCTCATATCCACCCCCCCCCCCCCAAAAAAAAAAAAAAAAAAATAAATTGCATTTTGCATAAAGTCTATCATAAGAAATATTAATTATACACTTAAAAGACATGACACTTAAACACATTTCCTCCTCAAATTATTGCAAAAATGTATATACATTTTAAATGAGTAATGATTTAATTAATTATATATATTTTGATATCTTTCTTTATTCAGTTCAATTCGCATTTATTTTTAAAATGCTTTTCACAATACATTTTTTTTCAAAAATGCACGTTTTAATCATACAAATGTCAGTTGGCCCAAATGAACAAGGAATCTTGCATTAAACTTCCTTAATGCAAAGTGTAAATATTTCTGAAAAGGTAGAAATAAAGAAAAGAAAGATATCTAATTGAATGTATTTTCTGGGGTGCTGCAGACCTGGGCAGCGGGCAGCGTCCCCCGAGTCTCTCGTCCTCCACGTATCGCCGGAGCACGTCCTGCGCCCTCTGCAGCAGCACTGACAGCGCCATACGGGAGATGTAGCCCTCCTGCGGCGTCGACACCTTGTTACTGAAGGAGAACTGCAGGAGCGTCTCAAAGCACACCGTAGAGAACTCCTCCCGCATACGGATGTCCATCTCAGCCTCTGCAGGGGACGAGAGGAGACCGAGAGTGTCTTCAATTCTCTATTTAACTCCGTTAATCTCGTTCTGTTCCTCACTGAAAGCTCTCATGTGACTTCAGAAGTAATGGAGTATATATCGCACAAGTTTAATGATACGTCTATGCAAGAACATTTGTGACCCTGGAGCACAAAACCAGTCATAAGGGTAAATTTTTGACATCCATACATCATCTGAAAGCTGAATAAATAATATTTCCATTGATGTATGGTTTGTTATGATTGGACAATATTTGGCTGAGATACAACTATTTGAAAATCTGGAATCTGAGGGTGCAAAAAAATCGAAATATTGAGAAATTCATCTTTAAAGTTGTCCAAATTAAGTTCCTTAGCAATGCATACTTACTAATCAAAAATTAGGTTTTAATATATTTATGGTAGGACATTTACAAAATACCTTCATGGAAATGATCAAACACCTGAGAAGAGATGATGCCAACCCCTCGGAGGAAGCCAACCATCAGCGATTATACCGAATTAACCAAATTTAGCCATAAGTTAATTATATTAAGTTTATACAATATATAAATCTATTGTAGAAACGTAACTTCCTGTAAAGCTGCTTTGCAACGATTGTATCGTAAAAAGCGCTATACAAATAATCTTGAATTGAACATAATCTTTAACTAATATCCTAATGATTTTTGGCATAATAGAAAAATAGATAATTTTGACCCATACGATGTATCGTTGGCTATTGCGTGATCCATTCTACTAATGACTGGTTCTGAGCTCCAGGGTCACACACAGTCGAATATCACGACACAATCTTCTCTTTAATTCAACCACTGCTTTAGGAACAGTTGTCTCATCGTGAATCAGATGATGATGTTTTATCTCCGTACCTGTGAACGATGATGGCTGGGAGTGAATCGATCCTTTATTGAGCATGCTCATGATACGACCTACGAACTCTTTGGGGATGAAGTTGGCAAATGGTAAAATCTCTGTGCTGATCAACTGCACCACCTAGAGGGGAAAAAATATCAATATTTAACATTCAATATAAATATAGTAAAATAAAATATACAAAAATCTTTTCATATCATCAATATAATATAAATAATATATTATTATACACATAACAAATAGTTACAGTAGTAATTTATTGTATAAATGTATTTTAAAATATTATTTGTATTATTATTATATTTTAATATATTACATATTGAAATATATTTACTGTAATATATATATAATATACTTGTATATTTTTTATATACAATATAGTTAATACACACAAAAAAAAAATCATTTTCACACACCACACACACAAAAATACACACACACACACACACACACACACACACACACACACCACCATTTATATTTTTTATTGATTTATGCACGCACACACACACGCACACACAACACACACACACACACACACACACACACACACACACACACACAACACACACACACACACTCACACACACACACACACACACACACACAACACACACACACACACACACACACACCACACACACACACACACACACACACACACACACACACACACACACACACACACACACACACACACACACACACACACACAAACACACACACACACACACACACACACACACACACACACACACACACACACACACCACACAACACACACACACACACACCATAAATAGTGTATCATTATCAAAAATGACTCCAAACATCAGTCTCACAGATATATTGGCATGCCACTGATAGATATTAGTTGTACTAATAATAATAAATCTAGCTTAAATAGAGTTTATTAAAACTCCTTCTGGAATGATATGTTTGTCTGTGTGGATCTACAGTCACATGACCTCGACATCTACAGCTTCATTCCTCTGGAACTCTTGTATGGACAGATTATCTGGAGGTGTGCTGTGGGATACAGAGGAGAAGGAGTAAGAATGGATCTGAAATCACTGTTTCTTTTAATATATCATGATAGGTTGGACACCTTTTGGTAAACAGGAAGTCCTCAAAGGCGTTCGCTAGCTCCGGCCACATCCTGTCAAATTTTCCTGAGGATGCTTGTTGCCGGGCAACAGGGAGTTCCTGAGCAGAGAGGAGAGGATGCTTCAGCAGGACAGGCGTTGCCGGGCAACGAGAGGATTGAGCTTTAAACCTGGAGTCCAATGGAAAGCACTTTGTCTTACCCCTAGTCCCTCAGAGAGGAGACGGCCAGTTACATCATCATTTCCAGGTGCTCTCAGCAGTGGACAGTGTGTTTGTCGGCGTGGGTTTAAGTACTTCACGCGGGGGTTTGTGACCCAGAGGAATCGATTTTTAAAAACTCAGAGTCAATATATATGTAGAGACAGAGAAACAAGACTGTCGTAATTTTAAATCAATTATTTAAGAGGATTGATTCTGCGTTTAAACCTGCACACCCTCGATCAAAACCAGAAAGCCCTTACTCTCTGTCTATGGAGTCTAAGATGCCCGGAAATGCTGTTGAGAACGCATCATGTCTAACAAAACTACTAATTCACAATCAGTGCTGGGTAGATAACTTACAAACGTGTGGTCTGTTACTGATTACAAATTACATGACGAAAATTGTAGTCAGGGTTGCCAGGTTTTCACAAAAAAAAAACGCCAAATCGCGTTTCGAGGGGGTTCTCCGGCGTTCTTGGCAACACTGATTGTAGTTAGTAACACATATTAGATAATGTAGTCTGACTACTTTTTAATTACTTATGAATATGATTATTGTTCCATACTGATACAAAAAAGAGAAAGAAAGACAATACATTTCATTATTTGTTATCAATATCAGGAAATGCATTAAACATTACAGTACAGCAGGGTTTCTCAAACTGTGGTTCATGGGGAAAAAATTTTTTTAGGGTTTTAATTAAAAGCTAAAAATGTATGTAATCATAAAAATGACAAAACCTCGGGAATTCCTAAATTACATTAAAAAACATGGCTTTACATGGTCAAAGTCTTCCAGGTTTGATATATTTTGGTCCAGACCTCTAGTATTAATAAATAGTGAACGTCACTGGATATGATGAAGACATAGTATTTTATAGTTATGCATCAGCAGCGTATAGTAACTTATTAGTCTCATGTATATAAGTGGTAGGTTCGTTTAGAAAAGAACATTTGAAAGAATAAAATAACTAAAAGGAAATTTAAAAGATGAATGAATCAATTATGAATAACTTTACGGCCTTTGTGTGAATGATATGTATTCATGTAATCCATAAACAAGCATGTTAAGTACTTAATTTTTGGATTCTGATCACGTAATCCAGATTACATGTAATCAGCACTGTTCACAACATACCGAAAATCAATTATACTTGTTGAGGTCAGTTTTATAAACTGATGAGTTTTGCTTTGTACCTTAATGATGTTTTGTAGGACTTTCTCGTTGATAACGGCTTTATGACAGGCCGTTTTTTGATAGAGATCGACCACCACCTCCAAAGATCGCTCCGCAAACGGCACGTAGTTTAAGGCCACCCACTCCGCCTGGACACAGACAGAAAAGAAAAACATAATAAAGACAGTGAATCAAAAAAACTATGTATTATTAAACAAACACATGTCTCCTCTTTAGCCTCAATGACAAACGCCAGCGTATCAGAGAAGAACTGAATAATCAACACACAAACACTAAATCTCCACGGCTGGTCTCCACATCGGCTCTTAGTTCAAACCAAAATAAATCAAATTAAAAACATCTAATTTGTATCCCTACTATCTGTAAAAGGAGCTACAGGACTGTACTTCAATGCAGCAAAAGACTGGAGCTACAGTCCCTACAGATTTCCACTTCAACACTAACAACATTTGTGTCATTAATTTCAACAAGTTCCACGTTACTCTGACACAGACCATAATATTAGATGAAAAGCAGCAACTACAGGCCAAGCACAACACGGGTGAGTAGATTTGTTTATATCAGCCCTGATGCTAATTTGAGCAAAAGTAGTTCAAGGGCTTTAGATTCAGCATTATTTAAAGGTGGCACCAAAGGCAATTGTACAAATGTGAGATAAGATAATAAATTGTACCTTTAAATTTAAAAACATATATATATTGTACAGTAATTTGTTTCATTACATTTTTTTTGGATGATATATGCATTTTGTAGAGCTATCACCAAACCCCAAAAAGTCATGTCATACTAATTTTTACACTTTACATTGGAAATGAAAGGATAGGTCAAGCACATTGCATTGTGGGATACTGTATTTCATGTAGAGAGTTTGGGAAAATTGGCACGAAAGAAGTTGAGACTCTACCCTATGAGTGTGTCTAATTTTGTAACTTTTCACCACACGTCTAAGAAACATCATAAAATAACTATTAATTTGTCAAAGTTTATTTTAGCAGTTGTTAGAATTAATGAACAAATGAGGCTGATGGAAATGAATGGTGAAAAACAAGTGTTATAACAGTATGAAAGAGCGAAGTTTGTCTTATAGAGCAGTTAAATGGAGCTGAAATTAGCCAACGGGAAAAACGAAGAGAAAACGAGGCAGAAAGCTAATGAGAGACAGAGATATAGAGGAAGACAGCGGGAGGGAGGAAGAACTCACCGGTGCAAACAGTTGGATCTAAAGTGGATCCGTATGAAGTACAAAAACAGAACAAGAGAAGAGCAGACAAATGTTTACTAGCACTGCTGATCACAACACGCTAATGAAACTACTTTCAACGATGACAACAACAAAGAACAACAAACGTTTTACAAATACTTTGCACCTAACCTAAAGCATGGGTTAACGTTTCAATATAACAGTTTATAATTATACCTTGTAAACTGATCCACATCTAGTTTGAAATGTGTGTGATTAAAACTGTAAATCTGAAATTTAACGACATCCAAAAGTACTCAAATATGACTAAAAGAGGCACAATGCAACTGAAAGAACATAAAAACACCATGCGAAGAAAACTAAATCAAATATTTTCTAAACAAAGCCACTGAAACTATCCATTGTCCCAAAATATATATTAAATGGTCTTCGAACCACATAAAAACAGAGGAAAAAAGACAACGCCATAAACTGTAAACACAGCCAAAGAGCACAGACTTCAAAAAAGCAGAAGATAGATCATCATATTTGGAAACGGACACAGAAATGAATGTTTTATGATGATGATAAATGTGTGTATGGTGAGTCATAAAACAACAATGATCAAGACAAACAGAACAAAAGCAGATCCAGCATCTTGAAAACAGATAAAAAAGTGAAGACCGTGTGAGAAGGAAACAAGACAGAGACTCGCCTGGTTGTATTTGGCATTGGCCACATGTTTGGTCTCCATCTTTCCATACTGAGGAGGTTTACAGGAGAACTCCACGAACAGCAGAAGCTGCTCAAAGATGGCGGGATACATCACCTGGAGATTCTCCGAACCCACACAAATTGCCTAGAACAATGACATACAATCTCATTCAAACATCCAAAAAGACGAAGAGTCTGCAAAGAATCTCAATCAAAATCAACTGATATAGTTAATATAATAGATGTTTAATCAATCAAAAACTCCATGGTTTTCAAGGTTGTTGGAAACTGGAAACCAAGAAATTGGCTTGTTTGATTGGTTGGTGGAAATATTAAGAATGGGACTGAATGGATGATTCATGCTTGTGTGGTACTTGCATTAATAATGCAAATATTCCCGCCCAGAATCATCCAAGTGTGAAAATAACCACAAATACTGCGCCCAACAAACTCTTGATGGTCCACTTAAAAACATGACTCTTCATTCACCAAATTCTGAAGGTGTTCTACCTTCTGCAGGACGTCAAGGGCAATCAGGACCGCTTCCTGCAGGCTGGTGAGTACCGCTTCCGTGTAGGAGGGCAAGATGAAAGGCGAGGAGTCTGAGCTTATGGGTACCGACACGGCTCCATGCAGAATCACCCCCAGCTTCTTGAGATCCTCCATGCTGAACCCTCCTGCGATGTGCTGGTACAATGCTGGGAAAATCTGTATTAGCGCCGTCAGGAAAGGCTGACTGGGTACGAACACCAGTTTATCTGTTCCACCACTAGGGGGTCGCGTGCACTCGGTTCCTATCCGGTACCAAGTGTTCCACGCTGACCACCAGAGGGCCGAGTCGTCCAGCTCCTCTCCAGGTGGTGGAAGTGAAGGTTGGGCACCGTAGCGCTGGGCTAGTCGCTCTGCAAGGGAATCGGATCGGACTAGGGGTCTCCCTGGCCCAGAACCTTGTAGAGACTCCATAAGGACAGGAGGAACGTCCAACGCGAGAGCATCAGGTTTATCCGTGTCTCTAATAGGCGTGACTAGCTGGAGGATCTCCTGGAAGCTCTTGAGGGCGGCGAGGGAAACTTCATTGTTCTTGCTGAGTGCAGCAGACTGGATGTGGTCCAACAGAACTTCCCAAGCCTTGAAAAAGTCACCTGCAAGCAAGAACATGACTTTTAGAACCAAATTCTAAAATACGTCTTTCAGAGCCACATGTCCCAATGCTTACCCAGCTGCTGAAGCAGGTATCTCCTGGTGTTGAAGATCCGAGCTACACCCGCGAGTGTCAGGACCCATGTTTCCGCCCACTGTTTCTCTGCTGTGTCGCGCGAGTGGTGGATGAGGATGTTTCCACCTCCGGATTCGATCTTTTCCTTGTCGGCCGTGGTGGAGGACTTTCTTACACAGTCCAGCAGATGAAAGAGAACCTGTGGAGCAATGAGGTTTGGTTATTAGCAACGATAGAATTTTAACTAGAACTGGGTTTAATTTGGTCCCTAGTCAAGTCTGATCCAGAAAAGGAATTTTAACTAGAACTGGATTCAATTTGGTCCCCTGGTCAAGTCTGATCCAACAAAGCAATTTTAACTAGTACTGGGTTTAATTTGGTCCCTAGTCAAGTCTGATCAAAAAAAGCAATTTTAACTAGAACTGGATTTAATTTGGTCCCTGGTCAAGTCTGATCCAACAAAGCAATTTTAACTCGTACTGGGTTTAACTAGTCAAGTCTAAGATCCAGAAAAGGAATTTTAACTAGAAACTGGATTTCAATTTGGTCAACAAAGCAATTTTAACTCTGGTCCCCTGGTCAAGTCTGATCCAACAAAGCAATTTTAACTAGTACTGGGTTTAATTTGGTCCCTAGTCAAGTCTGAGCAAATAAAAGCAATTTTAACTTGGATTTAATTTGGTCCCTAGTCAAGTCTGATCCAACAAAGCAATTTTAACTAGAACTGGGTTTAATTTGGTCCCTAGTCAAGTCTGATCCAACAAAGCAATTTTAACTAGAACTGGATTTAATTTGGTCCCCTGGTCAAGTCTGATCCAACAAAGCAATTTTAACTAGTACTGGGTTTAATTTGGTCCCTAGTCAAGTCTGATCAAACAAAGCAATTTTAACTCAACTGGATTTAATTTGGTCCCTGGTCAAGTCTGATCCAGAAAAGCAATTTTAACTAGAAGTGGATTTAATTCAGTCTCCGGTCAAGTCTCATCCAGCAAAGCAATTTAAACTACAACTGGATTTAATTTGGTCCCTAGTCAAGTCTTATCCAGTACCTTCCAAACCACGATGTTCCAGGTCGGTGGTTGCAGCAGCGTTCCGTGAGCAGCAATGGTGGAGAACATTGTCTGGCCGGCGCTTTTCCTCACAGCCGGCCGTGGGTCCACACACAACTCACCCAGCTTGGCATACAGGCACAACCACAGGCAGTCAAAGGGTGGCGCAGGGTGGAAGGGTCGGTTCAGAGGTTCACCTTTATCTTGGGCCTGTTTCAACAGAACCGCTTCCTCCCTCTCCAGCTCCTCTGTAATTGCTTCTCCCCTTTGGAAGAAGTAGTCTGAGATGTTCCACTGCAGGGGAAGAAGAAGACTCTTGGTCATCCATTTAGTCAACTCAACAATCCCAAAAGAACACTCAACACCTTCAAGGTAAGGCTAAAGAGTCTTTACAAGCAACATTAGCAGTACTCCTCACCAGCAAGCCAATAGACGTCAGGCTGATGTTCAGCTCCTGGTTCTGGAGCCCAAAGCTGCTGGCAACATCCACCACAATTTGGAGGCACATGCAAGGCATTGTGGGTAGGAAGTCAGTCACCACCAACTGCAGGCACTGGAAGGCTGTACGTATGAGGGATTCACTGTGGAACAAAAGGTATATTAGATGCAAATGCGACACTCCAAGATTCACGCTTCAGATCTAAATCTAAATCATGAAAGACTTCCTTGGTCAACCAGCCTCATAAGAAGAACCATGCAGGTTGACTAAGCATTAAACCAACACTAATTTGCATAACCCAGCCTGAACCAATATGGAAATTCTTGCTTGTCTAAGATGGTCTTTTCAGCAAGGTCAGGCAGTGTGTCTCACCCCTGGTCATTGCGGATCGCTCCAATGACCCCCAGCACCAGAGGCCATCCTTGTCCGAGACTGTCTCCCTGGTTCTGTAGGATCTGTAGGACACACTCCAGCTGTTTCTGTCGGATATCGGCGTGGAGGACGTTGGAGAGCTCCTTCAGAGGGTTCAGAAGCAACAGCTGCAACCTCTGAGGAGAACAGGGGATTGGTTAAAGATGATGTCCAATCAATAACCCAAGTCAAACTCTGAAGTAGCCCTGATTTCCGATCATCCAAATTAATTTCTACCTGGTTCTGGGACACCGGTGGCTCGTGTTTGAAGGAGAGTCCAGCTTTGATCAGTGAGGTGATGGCCTCTGCGCCCCACTCCCTCATTCGAGCGTTAGGATGCTGACAGACCTGACGAGATAATTGCACAATAGGCTTCATGTTCTTTATTTCAATATTTTCTAGGGTGAAATATGACACATTCTTGAACGATTTTATGAGATTCACCCATTAATGAAATCAGCAACAACACAAAGACAAATCAAATATTGCAAAAGGAGGGTGAAGAGACACATGAATGGACAAAATAACGTCAATAACACTAAAAAAGAGACAAGCAATAAATATTGTTCATAAAAATAAATCATACAAATAAAGCATGCACACAGCCAAATTACACAAAAACAATTAGCAAAATATTCTTAAATTATATTAAACATTTTTAGATCACAAGAGGAAAAATTGCTTATTGGATTTGTGGTAAAGCAGATGATTAAATAATCTCAAAATCAATTTGCACTGGCTACCAATAGCTGCTCGCATTAAATTCAAGGCATTAATGTTTGCCTACAGAACCACCTCTGGCTCTGCACCCCTTTACCTAAATTCATTACTTCAGACTTATATGCCCTCTAGAAGCTTGCGTTCTGCAAGTGAACGACGCATTACTGTACCATCCCAAAGAGGCACAAAATCACTTTCACAGACTTTTTCATTAACTGTTCCCATCTGGTGGAATGACCTCCCTAACTCAATCCGAGCAGCTGAATCCTTACCCATCTTCAAGAAACGGCTAAAAACACATCTCTTCCATCTTTATTTGACCCTCTAACTCTAGCACTCTCTATTCTAATTTTATTTGATCTAATCCGTCTTCTTTTTATTTAAAAAAAACACACACATTTGACCCTCTATCAATTGCATATGTATTCTCTAACTGCTAGTTTTTCTTGTAAAACTAACACTAGGCTTCTTTTTTCTATATTCTATATAGTCGTTTTCTTAAAAATAAAATAAAAATAAAACTACCTTCCTACGTGTCTACTGCATTAGGCTAACCAAGACTTGTAATAGCACTTGCATGTTGTTGCTCTTTTGTTGGTTTTGATTGCGTCCTAATTTGTAAGTCGCTTTGGATAAAAGCGTCTGCTAAATGACTAAAAAAAAAATATATATATATTGTGGTCATCGCAGTCAGAAAGGTTGTTTCACATTAAACTAGTCAACTAAAAATAGTCACCTAAACCTGACCCTAACCCAACTATTTAAACTTTGACTCCAAGCTGTACAACACACAGCTGAAGATATAAAATATCATTCAGAGAGTAATTATCTTATAAAACAGCTGTTCTGTGATCTGCTTTTCACGCGGAGGTCATGTGAAAGAAACCTAATGATTAGCACAACAGGAGGCTGATTCATTCCTGAAAACATTGAGCTTCGATTAAAAAAAGAAGAGTAATAAAGGGTGAAAAAGAAAGTTCAGCACTTACCTTCTACAAAACAGACATGTCGCAAGAGACAGACGAGGAAAAAAGACGGAATAAGACAACATGAGGACATGAATTGTGCTTTATCATATATTATAAAAAAAAGAAGAGTAACTCAGAGCGGCCAGCCAAGTATTAAATATTTTAGAGAGCTCATAACAATAAGGATTCAGGTATTAATAATATTTTTTTACTGAATTGAAAAAGAAAGTTCAAAAAGATTAAGCACTGTGTAAGATATAATTACCTTCAAAAGTTTTGAGAATTACATAAATATTGAAATTGGAAAACAGTTTTTATAATACATGTCAGAATGTTATGAGAGTGCAAGAGAAAATTAACTTAATCCCAAAAAACAGACGAGGAAAAAAGACGGAATAAGACAACATGAGGACATGAATTGTGCTTTATCATTTATACGACTACAGAAGTGGGAGTACAGCAGACAAGGACAGCAAGTAAAGACCAGAAAGATCAGAGCGGCCAGCCAAGTATTAAATATTAACATCTCAGAATAGGGCTCAGCTCATAACAATAGTTATGTATTGTTCCTTAGTTGTACAGGTATTAATAATATTCGTTTTAGCAATATTGGTAGTATTTCAAGACCCTAAAGCAATATTACTAATGATTAGAGCTGAAGTACACAAAAAGATTAATGCTAAACTGTGTAAGATATAAATAAAACCAATGGACAAACATATATATATATATATATATATATAAAATAAGTTATATTTCCATAATTGATAAATAAATGTGCATAAATAAATAATACATCCTTAAATAAATATAAATTATAAATAAAACGAACAAAGATGGCTTCAAAATGAGTATATACATATAATAACAGTATAAAACAGTATAGATAAACATAAATGCATAGTATATAAAACAAACAAATAAATACAAATTAATTTAAATAAAGCAATTATATATACAGAATAATACATAACATTAATAACATAAATGCATTATAAAATGCAAATAAAAAATAAACAAAGATTACTTCAAAATTCAAAATTTAAAAATAAATAAAATACAATTCTAAAATGTAAAATAAAAACAGTTAAACTGTATATACATAATAAATAAACAAAGAAGTATAAATAAGCAAAGATGACTTCAAGACGAACAGTCTAAACAAACAAACGAATCCGTTTTAAAAGCAGAAACTGTGTTATTGGTGTGGATTTGTCCTCTGGACTCACCTCCAGTAAATGAGCCGTCAGCGGCCTCCACAGAATCTCGATCCGGTCCATATTAACCAGTCCGGTCTCTAACAGCTTGGCCACCGCAAACAGAGATGGCTCCTAACCACAGAGATGAGAGAAATAGACAGATGAGAGCTGAATGATTATGTTTTGATGAAATGAATCTGTAATTAGCTTTAGCATCTGAACGCACCTTGTTGTTTCCGTAAGCCATTTCCATGGCCTCCATGGATAACGAGCACAGAGCGTTTATCAGGTGATGCAGAGAGACATCGTCCAGGTATCTACAATCACACACACCATGTCATTCTACAGGAACACTTGACTGTTATAATTTAACTAAACAGTAGCACTCTTTAAAACTGATTTGATACTGAATCAAGTCAACTGAATTATTTCTATTCTGATGTTGGCGGATTCTTACTGTGAGCTTTCAAAGAGTCTGGAAAGGATATTTGATATGACGGGTAAATCGGTCATCACCGCTGTGGTCAAAACCTGCAACAGAAAAGAAAAAAAACACCATAATAAAGTAATAAACACTTACGGTTCACACCGGACGCGGCGAGAGCGTCAAAAGTCGCCCTGCCAGCAACGCTGTAGAAAGATTTGTGGACGCTGTGACGTAGATCGTATGCTTGTCTTGTATTTAAAGGAGCCGCAAAGCAAACACGCACGTTGATCTTGTGCAGACTGACCACAAGTAGGGTATAAGTTAACCTCATGAAATATTTTAAATGTGAAAGTGAGAAATTGATCGATGTAAAGAACTTTATTGTAGTTACATGTTTGCTAACTAAATAAACCAATTAAAAGCCATTTGTGTGGTGTGGATTTGTGTTCATGGTTAAGTGCTAGTCTAATTTCAACATTATAGGAGACATTTACTAGCCTCGGTATTGTTTTGAGCAAATTAATTGAATTCCCGCTGTACGCAAACAGGGACACGTCATATATGACCGGGAAACCCGCCACAGCAATTATTAACTTCTCCTCCATTTTGTTTGGGAACTAACGCGGTCGGAACCAAAGTTTACGGGCTGCGTCATAGCTCTCATAAAGTTGGAACTCTCTTCTACATTCTGATTGGTTGCCGCCCAACCGCGTCATAGCTCATTACCATAAAGTTGACCTGATTTCAACTCTCTTCTACATTCTGCTCATTACCATAAATTGGATTTCAACTCTCTTCTACATTTGATTGTTTGCCGCCCAACCGCGTCATAGCTCATTACCATAAAGTTGACCTGATTTCAACTCTCTTCTACATTCTGATTGGTCGCCGCCCAACCGCGTCATAGCTCATTACCATAAAGTTGACCTGATTTCAACTCTCTTCTATTCTGCTCATTACATAAATTGACCTGATTTCAACTCTCTTTACCGCCCAACCGCGTCATAGCTCATTACCATAAAGTTGACCTGATTTCACTCTCTTCTACATTCTGATTGGTTGCCCAACCGCGTCATAGCTCATTACCATAAAGTTGACCTGATTTCAACTCTCTTCTACATTCTGATTGGTTGCCGCCCAACCGCGTCATAGCTCATTACCATAAAGTTGACCTGATTTCAACTCTCTTCTACATTCTGCTCATTACCATAAATTGGATTTCAACTCTCTTCTACATTCTGATTGGTTGCCGCCCAACCGCGTCATAGCTCATTACCATAAAGTTGACCTGATTTCAACTCTCTCTACATTCTGATTGGTTGCCCAACCCGCCCAACCATAAAGTTGCGATTTCAACTCTCTTCTACATTCATGCCGCCCAAGCTCATTACCATAAAGATTTCAACTCTCTTTACCTGATTTCAACTCATAAAGTTCTTCAACTCTCTTCTACATTCTGATTGGTTGCCGCCCAACCGCGTCATAGCTCATTACCATAAAGTTGACCTGATTTCAACTCTCTTCTACATTCTGATTGGTTGCCGCCCAACCGCGTCATAGCTCATTACCATAAAGTTGACCTGATTTCAACTCTCTTCTACATTCTGATTGGTTGCCGCCCAACCGCGTCATAGCTCATTACCATAAAGTTGACCTGATTTCAACTCTCTTCTACATTCTGATTGGTTGCCGCCCAACCGCGTCATAGCTCATTACCATAAAGTTGACCTGATTTCAACTCTCTTCTACATTCTGATTGGTGCTCATTACCATAAACCGCGTGACCTGATTTCAACTCTCTTCTACATTCTGTTGCCGCCCAACCCCAAGCCATTACCGCGTCATAGCTCATTACCATAAAGCTCATTACCATTGACCTGATTTCAACTCTCTTCTACATTCTGATTGGTTGCCGCCCAACCGCGTCATAGCTCATTACCATAATTGACCTGATTTCAACTCTCTTCTCAACCGCGTCATAGCTCATTACCATAAAGTTGACCTGATTTCAACTCTCTTCTACATTCTGATTGGTTGCCGCCCAACCATAAAGTTGCGATTTCAACTCTCCTCTACATTCATAGCTCATTACCATAAAGTTGACCTGATTTCAACTCTCTTCTACATTCTGATTGGTTGCCGCCCAACCGCGTCATAGCTCATTACCATAAAGTTGATTTCAACTCTCTTCTACCTGATTTCAACTCTCCTCATAAAGTTGACGATTTCAACTCTCTTCTCTCATCGCCCAAAACGCGCCGCTCTCGCCGCGCTCTCGCCGCCGGCTCTCATTGAAAATGAATGACTTCCGGCCACTTTGACGCTCTCGCCGCGTCCGGTGTGAACGCACAGTTACTCTTCTCATCTCTAGCTTGCTTCCTAGTCTAATAAACCAAGTATTGTATATTACGAATATTGTTTTTGTTCCTCTTTTGTAAGTCACTTTGGATAAAACAGTCTCCTAAATGCATAAATGTAAACATTTATGAGGAGTCCTAGTAAGTTGCATATCTAGACCACATTTGTGGCAACAACAGACTTGTTTCAAGTCACCTAAAAAAAATTTTTGTAGCATTAGTGAGAAATATATTTAGGTAAAAAGTGTTTCCTACGAGACAAAAATGCTGGTGACTTGGAAATCATCGATGGTGCCTAAAAATGCTGCTGACTTAGAGACTCCCTGATGTGCAAAAAATAATACAGTCACTCATTACAGCCCTCAAATAAACCCGGTTGTATTGCATCTTGCCCATGGTGCACATAAACGCAGCTGTCTCGAAAAGCGCCTGTGATGCTCAAAATGCGTTCTAGGTAGGCAGCTCACTAGGTTTTGAACAGGGCT
>CM049796.1:41985798-42000798 GCA_027422405.1 Ptychobarbus kaznakovi | reverse complement strand
TGAAGAAACGTGCATTTGGTAATATTTAGCTCGATGCGCCCTCTTGTGGCCTCAGGCTTTGCTTTTTTTCCCCCTAACTGAATTTATGCCTTTTAAATTCTAATATAATTCAAATTTTGATAATATTTTAGTATAAAATTCGATTTTAGTTTTTCAGCAAATTTGACATCCCTAAACTGAATTAACTGAAACAATGTAAGAATTTGATGTGAAATATGATACATTTAATAAAATTATTGAAAAAAATTACAATTTAAGAAGCAAAAGTGGGAAAGTGACATCTATTTTGTTATATACAGCAACTTCATTTCAGTTAATTGTTATTTCTACCTCTTTTCTAGTCACAGAGCACTTTATTTTGAGAGTTGTTTAAGTGAGAGAACATCTGGAAGTTTGTCCAGATTGGGGGAATTATAATGTTTAATAATTTTTATATTATGTAAATATTTTTTTTGCATTATTATGTAAATAATATTTGCAATCGAAATCGGCAAAAATGGGAATCGGCAGGTCACACTTACAATTTTTTTTTGGAAATTGGCTAAGAAAATTGCAATCGGTGCATCTCTAGCAGATAAGACTACAAATAATGTTTAGTGAAGTTTTGTTCATACGTCACCTGACATACATAAACTAAAAGATCTTGCTTCATCAAAACGAAGATCTATTAAAAATGAGAAATTGATATTGTTAATCCAGCACTAGCTGCACCATCGGAGAAGAGCTCAGTGATCTTGAGCCTTCAAAACGGTTTCGGGATTCGTTTTTGGCTAAAACTGCTTTGAAGGGCTAAAAATCACTGACTAAAACTGTATTTTTGGTTGTTTATCCACTTATCTGCTTATCATAAACTGTGTTTGATGTGAACGTCAGCATGCAGCGCTCTCGTACCTTTATTGGAGAGGCTGGTGTTGCTGCTCAGGATGGTGAGGGCGTAGTGAGGAGGGAGAGACGCTTTACAGATGGCCGTAATAAAAGCGTCCCGCGGCGTCACCAAACCCAGACGGCCACACAGAGACGCCATGGACAGCTCCGCTTTCAGGATGTTTTCTGTGGCCGTCTCGTCCGTACTGACACAAACACAAGCCAATATCATCAATACAGTCAGTCTGGTTATGTTCATATATGGACCACAAAACCAGTCACAAGGGTAATTGTCTGGGCAACATCTGAAAGTTGAATAAATAAGCTTTCCATTAATGTATGGTTTGTTATAATAGGACAATATTTGGCTGAGATGCACCTAATCTGGAATCTGAGGGTGTAAAAACATCAAAATATTCAGAAAATCACTTTAAAGTTGTTCAAATGAAGTTCTTAGCAATGCATGTTACTAATCAAAAATTAAGTTTTACTATATTTACAGTAGGACATTTACAAAATATCTTCATGGAACATAATCTGTACTAATATCCAAATGATTTTTATTTTTTTTGCATAAAAGAAAAATCAATAATTTTGACCCATTCAATGGTGTGGATATTGCTACAAATGTTCCCCAGTGACTTAAGAGGGTCACAGTTGTAGTCCAAGTATACAGCTTTAGCTATTACAATACCAGTTAGGATATGAATTATAGCATATAGTGATGTATTAAGAAAGCGTCCCGTCCCGTACCTGGCGTCCAGCAGCAGTGAAAGAGCCGCTAACAGGCCGCACCAGCAGGCGTTCACCATCTCCTCCCAAACCTCATGAGCCACTGCACAACACATACGGCATCAATACAGGGACAAACCACGGTCATATACACGTCATAACGAGCAGGTTAGGGTCGTGTGGTAATATCACACATCATTTGGTATCTGACTGTCCTGCTATTCAGCTCAGATTCTGTTTTTGATCACATTTACTGACTCTTATATAACGGTTTAATTAGTCATTTCCCTATAAATCAATCCAGATGGGATATTGCACACAACTCATTTGCACTCTCTGGATGACAGAACTTAATTACTATAGCTCAAGTATAAAATATGCCACTTGTACACATTTTCTGATGTGTGCATCATTCAAATTAATACATTTTTCACATGTTTTATTTATATTGTACTTATACTTGGTCATACTATAGTTTAATGTACTGTTGTTATGCATTTCTTGTTGTTATAATGTTAGTTGCTTGTAGGTAATTATACAGTTAACTCCTACTATTGTAAGTACAAGTAACGTTTAACAATGACACACTAAAATAAAGTGTTTTATTCAATTTGATTCATTTTTTAATATTATTGTGTTACTGTTTATGCATTTCATAACTGTAAAATGTACTGTAACTGATTATATTATACTGTTATATTAGATTATTGTATTAGATAGATTATTTGTAAAATCCATTGTATATTATTGTTTAAATATTATATTAGGTTTGTAAGATTTATTGTGTTACATTATACATTATTATATATTATTGTTATATTATTTTAGATTAGATTGAATTTGATTAATTTGTGAAATGTATTGTATGTTACTTTTTATATATTATCAGATTATACTTATTTATATTATTATTACTTATATTATTGTTGAATTTATTGGATTTTCTGTATATATATATATATATTTTACACATTATTATATTATATCATATTGCACTATATTAGATTTATTTGTAAAATATTTATTTGTAAAATGAATATATTATATTTTTAAACGGGTAACATCAATATTCTGTTAACATTAATTAATGCATTAACTAACATTAACTAACAATTATCAATACATTTGTTACAGTATTCATTAACATCTTTAAATGTGACAAAGTATTAATTATTAATAAAATGAATAAAAAAGTCATACAAATTAATGAATACAACTGTTCAGTGTTAGTTCATGTTAGCTCACGTCCATTAATTATTATAAACACATACATATGGATTTTAATAACATGTTAGTAAATGTTGAAATGAATATTAACTGATATTAATAAATCATTTACAAGTATTTTTCATAGTTAGTTCATGTTAAACTAATATTAACAAATGGAACATTATTGTAAAGTGTTAAACATGCTGTTTATTACATATTATATATTGCAACCCGTTACATAAAGTCTGGTTTTTCAGTATATTGTCTCACAGCCAGAGGTCAGCGCAGAGCATAGTCTCATTATTAAAGAGATGTTCTCCAAATATACTTCAGGTTGAGAGATTCAAAGACCTCTGAGATGATAATGTCCTTGAGCGCACACAAACAAACATGTGACGTCGACATGAACTCACTGGGTTCCTGAGGGCGGCTGTCTGTCTGTGGAGGACGAACAGGCTCCGCCTCCTCCCTCATAGCAGCTTCCTGTTCCTGTTTGGAGAGCTCTCTCTCGATCATAGACGTGATTCCTCTCACCAGATCCAGCAGGGCACTGAAGGCCACAGACATGGCGTAACCTTCAGGGATGGAGGGCGGCTCCACCTTATCCAGCATCTCCAGGCTGAGAAGAAACACACGTTACACCAACAGCATGGACACGACTGATTTACCATTTAAATGGAATTTTTAACCAACTAGTCTAACATGAAAAAAAAGTATGAGCGAACCAATAGCCTATTTAATCTATGAATCAACCAGTGATATCCCATACTGAATGATGCTGTAATAATCATATACATGCAATGTGCTCGCCTTGCGTTATGATCATTGTAAATTAAACTTAAGAGTTCACTTAATCAATGTTAACCAATATAGACATTATTAAAATCAACTCAATCAAAAGCATCTGTACACATGACAGGCAGCAACATGACACAAATATATAACGCAAAACAAATTGATGTAAATAACTAGTACGTCAACTAGACTTTTTCAAAATAATGTATTCATTTTTAAAATGCCACATTAACATGACAGCAATTTGAAATGCAGTATAATTTAGTCGACTAGTCTCGCACATCCCTAGTAAAGACTAGTCGATACTGAAAGTGCAGGTCACTCACTAGGTGGCTTTGGCACTGCCCTGGACGCTGACGTTCATGAGGGGGATCCAGGTGCCCCGGTACTCAAAAGCGGCCTGTGTGATCAGACCTCCCCCTGCTCCTGCCGCACCCGGACCTCCCTGACCGGACGCCTGTGAACCTGACATCGACCCACCTGACACACACACACAGTTTGGCTTTCACATGAGACACTCATTATACGAGTCAAAAACATGAAGATCTCAGCGTGTGAGTGTGAGAGTGAGAGTGTGTGTGTGTGCGTGAGAGTGTGTGTGTGTGTGTGTGTGGTGTGTGTGTGTGAGTGTGTGTGTGCGAGCGAGCGTGCATCTGCGAGAGTGAGTGTGTGTGTGTGTGTGTGTGTGTGTGTGTGTGTGTGAGAGAGTGTGTGTGTGTGTGTGTATGCGAGAGTGTGTGTGTGAGTGTGTGAGAGAGTGAGTGAGTGAGTGTGTGTGCGTGAGTGTGTCTGAGAGAGAGTGTGTGTGCGTGTGTGTGTGCGTGTGCGTGTGAGTGTGAGTGAGTGAGTGTGTGTGTGAGTGAGTGTGTGTGTGAGTGAGTGAGTGAGTGACAGTGAGTGAGTGATGAGTGAGTGAGTGAGTGAGTGAGTGTGTCTGCGAGAGTGTGTGTGTGTGTGTGTGTGTGTGGTGTGAGCATGAGGGTGTGTGTGTGTGTGTGTGTGTGAGTGTTGGGGGGAGGGAGGGCATGTTTATATGGTTTATGAGGACACAAATTTGTATAATGACATGGGTCTATGACATAGGTTTACAAGGAGAAGGTTTTATGAGGACATTTTCAGTGTCCCCATAATTTAAAACGCTTATAAATCATACAGAGTGAGTTTTTTTTTGAGAAAAATAGAAAATGCACAGTCTCCTGTGAGGGCTAAGTTTAGGTGTAGGGTAGGTTAATGAGCTCCAGAAGAAGAAAAATTGCTATAGTTATTAAGCCAACAAATATATCATTTGTATCACAAGATCTGTCAAAACAGTCCACACAAGATTTTTGGTAGAAATGTATGAAATCTAATCAAAATCTAATCTAATCTAAAGAGTGTTTTTAGATATTTTAAATTACATTAATTACAACAAATACATTTTTAAAAGCAAAGATTAAAATACAATATTTTTAAATTAGAAATGAATGAGTGAATGAATGAATGAATGAATTCTGCATTTATATAGCGCTTTATTGTGTATTGCTAAACACCCAAAGCGCTTTACAATCATGTGTGGGGGGGGGGGTCTCTCCTCAACCACCACCAGTGTGCAGCATCCACTTGGATGACGCGACGGCTGCCACAAGACAACGGCGCCAGTGCGCTCACCACACACCAGCTACAGGTGGAGAGGAGAGAGAGTCATAGAGACAATCAAGTCTATTGCGTCACCACACACCAGCTACAGGTGGAGAGGAGAGAGAGTCATAGAGACAATCAAGTCTATGCGCTCACCACACACCAGCTACAGGTGGAGAGGAGAGAGAGTCATAGAGACAATCAAGTGTATGCGATCACCACACACCAGCTACAGGTGGAGAGGAGAGAGAGTCATAGAGCCAATCAAGTGTATGCTCTCACCACACACCAGCTACAAGTGGAGAGGAGAGAGAGTCATAGAGACAATCAAGTGTAAGCGCTCACCACACACAAGCTACAGGTGGAGAGGAGAGAGAGTCATAGAGACAATCAAGTGTATGCGCTCACCACACACCAGCTACAGGTGGAGAGGAGAGAGAGTCATAGAGACAATCAAGTGTATGCTCTCACCACACACCAACTACAGGTGGAGAGGAGAGAGAGTCATAGAGACAATCAAGTGTATGCGCTCACCACACACCAGCTACAGGTGGAGAGGAGAGAGAGTCATGGAGCCAATCAAGTGTATGCGCTCACCACACACCAGCTACAGGTGGAGAGGAGAGAGAGACATAGAGCCAATCAAGTGTATGCTCTCACCACACACCAGCTACAGGTGGAGAAGAGAGAGAGTCATAGAGACAATCAAGTGTATGTGCTCACCACACACAGCTACAGTGGAGAGGAGAGAGAATCATAGAGCCAATCAAGTGTATGCGCTCACCACACACCAGCTACAGGTGGAGAGGAGAGAGAGTCATAGACACAATCAAGTGTATGCTTCTCACCACACACCAGCTACAGGTGGGAGTGAGAGAGAGTCATAGAGACAATCAAGTGTATGCGCTCACCACACACCCGTACAGGTGGAGAGGAGAGAGTCATAGAGACAATCAAGTGTATGCGCTCACCACACACCAGCTACAGGTGGAGAGGAGAGAGAGACATAGAGCCAATCAAGTGTATGCGCTCACCACACACCAGCTACAGGTGGAGAGGAGAGAGAGTCATAGAGCCAATCAAGTGTGTGTGCTCACCACACACCCTACAGGTGGAGGAGAGAGAGTCATAGAGCCAATCAAGTGTATGCACTCACCACACACCCGCTACAGGTGGAGAGGAGAGAGAGACATAAAGACAATCAAGTGTATGCTCTCACCACACACCAGCTACAGGTGGAGAGGAGAGAGAGTCATAGGGCCAATCAAGGGTATGCGCTCACACACACCAGCTACAGGTGGAGAGGAGAGAGTCATAGAGCCAATCAAGTGTATGCTCTACCTCACACCAGCTACAGGTGGAGAGGAGAGAGAGTCATAGGGCCAATCAAGGGTATGCGCTCACCACACACCAGCTACAGGTGGAGAGGAGAGAGTCATAGAGCCAATCAAGTGTATGCTCTCACCACACACCAGCTACAGGTGGAGAAGAGAGAGTCATAGAGAAATCAAGTGTATGGTCTCACCACACACCAGCTACAGGTGGAGAGGAGAGAGAGTCATAGAGACAATCAAGTGTATGCGCTCACCACACACCAGCTACAGGTGGAGAGGAGAGAGAGTCATAGAGACAATCAAGTGTATGCGCTCACCACACACCAGCTACAGGTGGAGAGGAGAGAGACATAGAGCCAATCAAGTGTATGCGCTCACCACACACCAGCTACAGGTGGAGAGGAGAGAGAGACATAGAGCCAATCAAGTGTATGCGCTCCACACACACAGCTACAGGTGGAGAGGAGAGAGAGTCATAGAGACAATCAAGTGTATGCTCTCACCACACACCAGCTACAGGTGGAGAGGAGAGAGAATCATAGAGCCAATCAAGTGTATGCGCTCACCACACACCAGCTACAGGTGGAGAGGAGAGAGAGAGTCATAGAGCCAATCAAGTGTATGCGCTCACCACACACCAGCTACAGGTGGAGAGGAGAGAGAGTCATAGAGCCAATCAAGTGTATGCGCTCACCACACACCAGCTACAGGTGGAGAGGAGAGAGAGTCATAGAGCCAATCATGTGTGTGCACTCACCACACACAGCTACAGGTGGAGGAGAGAGAGAGTCATAGAGCCAATCAAGTATATGCGCTCACCACACACCAGCTACAGGTGGAGAGGAGAGAGAGGTCAGAGTCAATCAAGTGTATGCGCTCACCACACACCAGCTACAGGTGGAGAGGAGAGAGAGTCAAAGAGCCAATCAAGTGTATGCGCTCACCACACACCAGCTACAGGTGGAGAGGAGAGAGAGTCATAGGGCCAATCAAGGGTATGCACTCACCACACACCAGCTACAGGTGGAGAGGAGAGAGAGTCATAGAGCCAATCAAGTGTGTGCGCTCACCACACACCAGCTACAGGTGGAGAGAGAGAGAGTCATAGAGCCAATCAAGTGTATGCGCTCACCACACACCAGCTACAGGTGGAGAGGAGAGAGAGTCATAGAGCCAATCAAGTGTATGCGCTCACCACACACCAGCTACGGTGGAGAGAAGAGAGAGTCATAGAGCCAATCAAGTGTATGCGCTCACCACACACCAGCTACAGGTGGAGAGGAGAGAGAGTCATAGAGCCAATCAAGTGTATGTGCTCACCACACACCAGCTACAGGTGGAGAGGAGAGAGAGTCATAGAGCCAATCAAGTGTATGCGCTCACCACACACCAGCTACAGGTGGAGAGGAGGAGAGAGACATAAGACAATCAAGTGTATACGCTCACCACACACCAGCTACAGGTGGAGAGGAGAGAGAGTCATAGAGCCAATCAAGTGTATGCGCTCACCACACACCAGCTACGGTGGAGAGGAGAGAGAGACATAGAGACAATCAAGTGTATGTGCTCACCACACACCAGCTACGGGTGGAGAGGAGAGAGAGACATAGAGACAATCAAGTGTATGCGCTCACCACACACCAGCTACAGGTGGAGAGAGAGAGAGAGTCATAGAGAGTCAATCAAGTGGATGCGCTCACCACACACCAGCTACAGGTGGAGAGGAGAGAGAGACATAGAGCCAATCAAGTGTATGCTCTCACCACACACCAGCTACAGGTGGAGAGGAGAGAGAGAGTCATAGAGCCAATCAAGTGTATGCTCTCACCACACACCAGCTACAGGTGGAGAGGAGAGAGAGTCATAGAGACAATCAAGTGTATGCGCTCACCACACACCAGCTACAGGTGGAGAGGAGAGAGAGAGACATAGAGCCAATCAAGTGTATGCTCTCACCACACACCAGCTACAGGTGGAGAGGAGAGAGAGTCATAGAGACAATCAAGTGTATGCGTTCACCACACACCAGCTACAGGTGGAGAGGAGAGAGAGTCATAGAGACAATCAAGTGTATGCGCTCACCACACACCAGCTACAGGTGGAGAGGAGAGAGAGACATAGAGCCAATCAAGTGTATGCGCTCACCACACACCAGCTACAGGTGGAGAGGAGAGAGAGACATAGAGCCAATCAAGTGTATGCTCTCACCACACACCAGCTACAGGTGGAGAGGAGAGAGAGTCATAGAGACAATCAAGTGTATGCGTTCACCACACACCAGCTACAGGTGGAGAGGAGAGAGAGTCATAGAGACAATCAAGTGTATGCGCTCACCACACACCAGCTACAGGTGGAGAGGAGAGAGAGACATAGAGCCAATCAAGTGTATGCGCTCACCACACACCAGCTACAGGTGGAGAGGCGAGAGAGAGAGAGTCATAGAGCCAATCAAGTGTATGCGCTCACCACACACCAGCTACAGGTGGAGAGGAGAGAGAGTCATAGAGACAATCAAGTGGATGGGGATTATTAGGAGGCCAGGATTGACAAGGGCCAGTGGTGGGAATTGGCCAGGACACGGGGTTACACTTACTCTTTACGAGAAGTGTCATGGGATTCTTAATGACCACAGAGAGTCAGGACCTGGGTTTAACATCTCATCCGAAGGATGTGTTTGTTAAAGTATAGTGTTCCCATCACTATACTGGGGCATTAGGACCCACACAGACCACAGGGTGAGCACCCCCTGCTGGTCTCACTAACACCTCTTCCAATAGCAACCTAGATTTCCCAGGAGGTCTCCCATCCAGGTACTGACCAGGCTCAGCCTGCTTAGCTTCAGTGGGCAACCGGTCTTGGGCTGCAGGGTGATATGGCTGTGGCTAAAAAATTGTACAATTTATTTTATTTTACATAAAATATAGTTTATATTTTAGATTCGATTGTATTAATTAATTTAAATAAACAGATTGTATATTACTGTTTATATACTGTATATTATTGTGTACATTTATTGTATGTTACTCATTATATTTTATATGATAGTTATATTACATTAGATTAGACTGTATTGATTCATTTGTAGACTTTATTGTATTACTGTTTATATTAAGGCGAATTATACAAATCCGATTAACATGCGCATCTCGACAGTAAAGCTGGTTTCTTGATTAGCAGTAAATCTCCGTCACCTGTTTTCAGATGGAGCGGCACAGAGCCATAGTTCACTGACAAGCTACGCAATATTGCGTTAATAATCGAAGGTGAATCATCTGCGATATATCCTAGCTTGTCAGTTGAATCGAATTTGATTAATTGCACAGCCTTAGTTTATATATATATATATATATATATATATTTATATATTATATGGCTTAATAATAAAGAAACATGCTTTTTATGTTATTAAGGCAATAAAATACATTAATGTGAATGTATACAGAAAGAGTGTTTTTAGATGTTATAAATGGCATTTTTACTAGATATACATTAGTAATTTTTTCATGTGATTGTCATTTTTATTAGTCATCATTTCTATTCTATTCTGTTTGGTTTAGTGTATGTTTTAGTCGTTATAGTATTTAAACTTTTTATTTCAGTTCATTTTTTACATTTAAGTCTTTCATCTAATATCAATATTTTATTCCAGCTTTATTCCAATCAACAAAAATGAAATTATTTTTAATAGTTTTCGATATCAAGAAAACTGTTTATGTTTTGGAAAATATTATCTGTATAAAAATGAACAGAAGTAAAAAAATAAAAAGTAAAAATAAAAGTTTTACTTGTAATAATTTTAGAATGCCAGCTTTTTTAAACGTGTATAACAAATTTAATATAATATTTCTATTCTATTCGATTTCAATTAACAATTTTTTGTACATTTTGTTTATTTAAACAATAACATTGCTTGGGTTTAGGGTTAGATCTGCATAAAATAATAGCAGTCAAAAGAAAGTTTCAGCATGTCAGAAAGACCAAAGTGTGTGTGTGTACACGTGCTCACCGCAGTAAATGTGGCTGAACACACAGTCTGTGCACAGACTCCACCGCCACGGCTCTCAGCCACTGCGGCTTCTCTCCATCCAAAAACTTCACCAGCAGAGACAGGAAGATCTCACACTCCGTTACCTACAACACACACACACACAGAGAGCGCTGTAGATGCAGAAATCACCAACGTGACAACACACTGATGCATCCAAACAACTTCAGCAGCTGCAGTGCTGGATATCTGAAAATGTTTTCCACCACAAACAAATCCAACACACCAATATATCAAAATGAATGCATTTGTTTGTGTTTAACGCCATTCCAGCTTAACTCTGTTAAAAATCTCCTAAGAGAGTTAAAACCAGCACAATCTAATAAACATGCTTAATGGATCAATAAGATACATTAAACTATATTATATGAGTAAAAAAAAAACATATTGGTCTTTTGAAAGTGAAACATTCAAAAATATTCACTGTTACGAGCTCATTAACATATGGCTGCCTGCATTTACATATCAACACCTTTTTAATATTCAGCAACCCATCCTGATGAACATTATGCTGGGTAGGAAATCATAACAGAGGCCATTTAAATATTTAAAAAGCCACTTTTGGGCAAGACACTCCAGCGTTAAAAGTGTTTCGGAGGGCATTTACACCTGGTCTTTTCACGATCGTATAACTACAGCATGAAGTGACCAGGTGTAAACATGCCCTTAGGTGCAAGAAATCTTCACTGATATTAGAAGAGGACTTCAGATAATACATGTGAGGCACTGGAGCGTCTCACCAGGAGGCTGTAGAAGTGTTTGATGAGGACTGAGACGACCCGCAGCAGTCTCATGCAGATGGGGAAATACGGTTTCTCCACGGGCGCCGGAGACGAGGCGCTGCTGCTGCTGCCCTGACGGAACTTGATGTTGGGAGAGAACAGCTTGATGACCAGCGGACACACGCGCTCCTTCAGCAGGAAACTGAACTCCTGATGCTGCACACGGAGAGAACACAAGGTTAGAGAGCGAGCCGAAGGCCGACAGCTCATTTCCTCTTGTTTATTTGCCATCCGTCGTTCAGGAATGTTTGTTTTCATCGGGATGTGTGGGGTTTACCTGCAGGAAAACTTCAGGAAAGTCATTTAAAACTGATTCCAGCAGCTCCAGGCCGAACGTCCGGGTCATCTCGGTCATTCCTACTAACCAGTAGGGGGCGTCGGCGTTCACCAGCTGACACAAATCCTGCACAACGACACATTTATAACTCAAAAACTAGTCAATATATACTTTAAAATACATACATTTTTATTTTTAAGTGAATAACAAAAGTCAAAAAAATTAATGAAAAGCATTAATTTACATTAATATATTAATTAATATACAACATTATGTTAAAGTTGCCACAACATAGTCAAATTTATGAACTATATTACTTGTAAAAGAACACTTTATTATGTTTATTATTACTAATAAATGTAATTATGTATTGAACATTAATCTTTATCACACAGCTCTTGTCATCATCTTAAAAAAGCAATATGATATATTAATTTTATAAAAATATTTTTTAATTCATTCAAATTATTTATTTCATATAATTGAATTTAAATAAATATATAAATTCATATTTAATAGTTGCCACAAAAGTCAAATTTTGCTATATTACTTGTAAAAGAAACTTTATAATGTTTATTAACTAATAAATGTAATAGTATTGCACAAACTTCACACAGCTCTTTAACTTATAAAGTTATGCTATATTAATCTTATAAAAATATATATTTTTTATTCATTCAAATTATTTATTTCATATAATTGAATTTAAATAAATATATAAATTAATATTTAATATTAAAGTTGCCAACAACATAGTCAAACTTATTAACTTATGTTACTTGTGAGAGACTTTTTTCTAGTTATTATTAGTAATAACTGTAATTATTTATTGAACATTGATATTTTTTAATCATACAGCTGTGTTCTCCATTGTATAAAAACAATAAGCTATATTAATTTTATATAAACTAGTTTTAATTGATTAATATGATCGATTTAAATTGTTGTATTTACAATAATTAAAATATTTCATATTAATGTTGCAAACAACATCCAGTCAAACTTATGAACTGTTACTTGTGGAAGACGTTTTTATGGTAATTATAACTAATAAATTTAATTATTTATTGAACTTTTTTACTCACAGTTATTTGCACCATGTTATAAAAGCACTAAGCTTTATTAACTTTATAAAATATTTTTTTATTAATTAATATACATTTTTTATATTAATTTTATATTAATCAATTAATGATATTATATCATAATATGAAAGTTGCCATCAGCCTACAGTTAAACTATATTATTCATGAAGGAACAGTTTATTATGGTTATTAATTAAATATAATTATTTATTGAATATAGATTTTTTTATCCTAAAGCTGTTGTCAGCATTTCATAAAAGCAATAAGATACTTATTTTATTATTAATATTAATATAAATTTAACATTATTTATATTAAAAACTAATTATAATATTTCATGTTATAGTTGCTAACAACCTACAGTCAAACTTACAAACTCTATTATGAACTTAAGATTTTGAATCACTTTATATTAATCTATATTATTAATTTTATATTAAATCATTAATATATTATTATAACATTATATTAGATTACATTATAATCATAAAATTAAAAGTTCCCAACAATCTACAGTTAAACGTAGGAACTGTATTACTTGAGAAATAACTTTTTACTATGGTTATTATTCCCAAGCAAATGTAATTATTAATAAGTATAATGTTAATTGTTGATGTTTTTTATACTTATTTATTTAAATCATACAGCTGTGGTCAGCATCTTGTGACAAAAGCAATAAGTTACATGTGGCCGTGACTTTACCATGATTAAAGGGGTTTTTAGAGTCTCAGCTACAGTAAAATCACTGTAAGACAGATCTACATGTATTTCTACTCTGATGAATATTGTTTGGTTTGGGTTCTGGACAGTCAGCGACTGACCTGGAACAGCATGTAGGCGTCTTTAGCGCTGGGTCTCAGGGTGCTGACGGAGCGCCGGTTACTGTTGCCCAGGACCGCAGGAGGCTCTTCCGTCAGACCTGCGGCGGGCGCACAGAAAACACATGAGGGCGTGCTCGCACTGGCCATCTTTTTTGACAAGAAAAAGTTGACGAGTGCTTTTCGGGGCAGTCGTGGCTCTAATGGATAGAGCGTTGGACTTGTAACCCGAGGTTGTGGGTTCGAATCTCGGCTCCGGCAGGAATTGTCCACGACTGAGGTGAGACCCTTGAGCAAGGCACCGAACCCCCAACTGCTCCTCGCTGCCCACTGCTCCAGGTGTGTGTGTGTGTGTGTCCACTGCTCCAGGTGTGTGTGTGTGTGTGTGTGTCCACTGCTCCAGGTGTGTGTGTGTGTGTGTGTGTGTGTGTGTGTGTGTGTGTGTGTGGTGTGTGTTGTGGTGTGTGTCCACTGCTCCAAGTGTGTGTGTGTCCACTGCTCCAGCTGTGTGTGTGTGTGTGTGTGTCCACTGCTCCAAGTGTGTGTGTGTGTGTGTGTGTGTGTGTGTCCACTGCTCCAGCTGTGCGTGTGTGTGTCCACTGCTCCAAGTGTGTGTGTGTGTGTCCACTGCTCCAAGTGTGTGTGTGTGTGTGTGTGTGTGTGTGTGTGTGTGTCCACTGCTCCAAGTGTGTGTGTGTGTGTGTGTGTGTGTGTGTGTGTGTGTGTGTGTGTGTGTGTGTGTGTGTGTGTGTGTCCACTGCTCCAAGTGTGTGTGTGTGTGTCCACTGCTCCAAGTGTGTGTGTGTGTGTGTGTGTCCACTGCTCCAAGTGTGTGTGTGTGTGTGTGTGTGTGTGTGTGGTCCACTGCTCCAAGTGTGTGTGTGTGTGTGTGTGTGTGTGTCCACTGCTCCAAGTGTGTGTGTGTGTCCACTGCTCCAAGTGTGTGTGTGTGCGTGTGTGTGTCCACTGCTCCAAGTGTGTGTGTGTGTGTGTGTCCACTGCTCCAAGTGTGTGTGTGCGTGTGTGTGTGTGTGTGTGTCCACTGCTCCAGGTGTGTGTGCACTTGGATGGGTTAAATGCAGAGAACACATTTCACTGCTGGTTATACTCTGTATAATTGTGTATGTGTCAAATAAAGCTCATCTGAGCTTAATAATTATTATTATTATTTTGAAGTCAAATAAAAAGCTGGCAGCGTTTTGGTCACAAATAGCAGCCGAGGGCGTCTTTTGTTGCTATAACAACAGCTGCAACAGTAGCCTAGTGCTGTGTGCATTAAGAAAAATATAGAGAAAGTTGCTCTTGCGTTGGCTTTAGAAGAAGAATGTCAGTTAAAAACGACGTTTGTGGGTGCGAGACATTATACGGGGAAGGACACGGTGCTTTACAACTTAATCCAGGAGCTAAATAGGATGATACATATTTTAGACTAGATAGACATT
>CM049796.1:41935798-41980798 GCA_027422405.1 Ptychobarbus kaznakovi | reverse complement strand
ACTAAAGTAACAAAAACATTTTTTGATATTGGCTGATAACCATAATGGTGCCAATATATCCCCAATAAAATAAAAAATTAAAAGTCACAAAAATAGTATTATTTTGCCTTTGGCCGTATCTTCTGCAATTATAAACGACGTCTCTACTTTTCATGATTTATTTAAATCCAGATGAATAAAATCAAGTCCCTCCCTTCATTCACACTTTCCGAATCTTTCGTTTCATTTAGAAACGTCACATTACAGAAGTAAAAGTGCTGCTGTTTTAGAAGTCAAACCACGCTTCTGGACGTGGACTCTAGCCTCGGACGAACACTGAAAGAAAACATCCAGAAAGTGAAGCGCGTGCGTCAGTGCCGAGCGGTGCGGCCCAGGCCACAATGACTCTTTTCTCCCACAACAGCAGGGAAAGCCTTCAGAAAACACACACTATCTGTTCCATCCCGGCCTGGTCACATCTGATCCACGGGCTGTTAAAGATAGCACACACACACAGCTGCCTGTCCTCTCCGGAGGGGACGCACACGAGTGACAGATCTGTCCTCATCGGATGAGGTGAAGAAGTGTATCACGGGGTGATGCGAGAGAAAAGCTTCGATTTCACACTTTATCTGCCATCAACTACAGCAATGATTTCATCCAAGCATAAAAGAACCAATGTTTGTTGAATATGAACCTCAAAGATGCCATATTCTCTATTTTTCTAGTATTTATTATTTTTTTCCTGAAGTCCACTAACAATTGTCAAAGTTTCTTGCAATCAAAAATGCCCATCTCTGACCATTAAAACTGAACTAGATGATTAGATCAAGACTATAATTGTTAATTAATACTAAAACTACAAATAGATCCATAAAAAAGCAACATTTTCATCACATAAAACAAACATTAGTTTGAAGTTGGAGTACTAAAATAATTTAAAATTAAATAAACTTTGATTTCAGACTGTTGTTTTCCAGTTTATGCACGTTTGTTGAAAATGAATCTCAAAGATGCCAAATTCTATATTTTGAAGCATTTATTTATTTATTTTTTCAATACATGCACTAATATTTGTCAAAGCTTCTTGCAACAAAAGTAGTCATATTTTCATTTTTCTTCTTTCTGAGCCTTAGAATTAAACTAGGTTATTATAGTTAACAAAAATTAAAACTACAAATAAAATCATTAAAAAAACATTTGCATTACTTGAAATAAAACTAATATTCATTGACAAAATAAAATATAAACAAAATTAAACTTATTTTATTTCAGTGACCTGCCAAAGTAACATTTCTCATTTTTGTTTAGCTTAAGTACTAAAATTACTAAAAATGAATAAACTTCAATTTAAGACATAATACTATATAAAATTAAATGTGCGTTTTTTAGCTATATATATTATAATATTATATAATATTATTAAAATAATATTTTCGTTAATTTAAGTACTAAAATAACTAAAAGTAAATCTAAAAACATCATACAATTATTACAAGCTTAAAATTAAAACAGACAATATAAAATACCTAGTTGAAAAAAATTATCTAAAATATTAATGAAAACAATAATAGTATATAATGATACTAAAATAACACTGAGATGGATTCACTGTTATAGATACTCTCTATATATTTGCATATGCAAATGACCTCTGTTGTGATTGGGTAACCTTTTCCGCATGTGAAATTAGCAACACCCCCACTAAGCTGCTGAATATTAAATATGTAAAGAGAAATATATGTGTGATCAAATAAACTCTTGATGAAGCCAGTATTATAGATATTTCATATCATGGTACTGAATGATTATCATATTCATAGACCATGAGACCATACCATATTATTGTACAGCGCTTTCTTGGCGCAGGTACAATTCGGATTGGTCATTTTCTTCGTCAACATTTCCACTAATTATATAAAGTCAGCCAGTATTACTAACTGTTATGTGAATATATAAATTCATATCAAAAATATGATTTTATTAAAATAAAAATCTTAATGTACATGAAAAATGTTCAATATATATATTCATTATGGACCTTTATGAGAAACAATACATTAAACAAGATGCAAATAACATAGATTCATATTAGGCATTATTTTTCACTGACCACCATATATTAGATCCCCCCCCCCCATTTTTGCAGATTTGTAACACAGCGCATTTGTGTCTCTTTATCTCTCCATCATTATTCAGCAACTCTCTCTACACACAGATGACAGAAGATGCGTTTCTTTTCTCCGTGAATGAAATCCACAAAGATGAGGCGTGCATATGTACATTCAGTCAAGTTAAGCCCTTAACTGTCAATAACAATTGACGTGCATATATCATACACATAAAGAGATGAACCCGTGGATATAAGTGTATTATATATGCATTATTATGTATCCACACACATGTTATATATCTGTGTATGTAACGTTACCTCTTTGACTGGAGGGAATTTCTTCTTGCACTCCAGCGACAGAGAGCGCAGATCCGCCTGCATGTTCTCCAGGAGTCTCTTCACCGCCTCGGGGCTGCTGGTCGACATCTTCACACTCTTTCCTCACTAATTCAACTCTAACGAATGATTAATAAATCAATTAACGTGACCGGGATGTTTCGTCTCCTGCGCGAGACACATAAATAACCCTCGGTGCCGCACACACATCAATAAACGAGTCTGTGTTCAGCCGCGAACGCTGCTGTGTGTCACACACACGACCATCATCACGCTGATCGCATCTTTATGACATATATCATCTATAAACGCGCTTCTCGCCTGAGTTTCATGATTGTTTCTTTATTCCTGGATCCAATAATGTCTGTGCGGAAAATGACACGTCACGTCAGACGTCACTTCCGTAAACACTGTCCGGATCCGCTGCGGGGGAGGGGCTATGGCGCCCCGCGAGACGCTCCACGGCGCTGCAACGATTTAAAACAAGTGGGCTGTATTTTAAATGTAATGTATTTTATTTTAAATGTATTTTAAATGTAGGCTATCAAGTTTACCCCAAGAGAAAAATGAAAAGTAAAACTTTTAAAATATACTTAAATGCCAAACTTAACATTATTTACCTACTTTTTGGTTGATATTTTATTAAATTAGCATCTATATATTGTTTTTCTCCTTGAAAGGGTTGTGTGTTAAGAATAAATATGTTAAAAATGATTTAAAAAACACGCAATGTAAAAAGTAATATGTACAGGAATGTGCTTGCAAGCTTTTAGGGTTTAGGGTTGCAATATTCTCACAAAATAAATGCGTTTACATTATTTAGATTTATTAATTTACTTTTTAATTAAAAAATACTTATATGAGAAGAGTTCAAATAAATACAGAAATCGTCAAGTATTCACAAGACTTTAATTCAAGAATTTGCAAGAAAGAGCTTATTTTGTTAATGTCATGCACCAGTACATTACATTATTTAGCTAATTTATTGCTATAGTCTCATATTTAACGCCTATGTTTTTGTATAGAGAGCTTTTTTTGTATGTAAATGTAAATAAAGTTTAATTTTGAAAATTAAAAATGCAATGTGTAACCATGTATTTTAGGATTTCAATGTTCTCATCAGAGCATATGCATTACATTATTAGTTTAGCAGGTAAATGACAAGTTTTCAAAAGGCTTCAATATTAGAAATCTTGTATTAACAAAGTTAACAAAAATATTTACGCTTATGTTGAAACTAATTAAATGCATCAGCAAATTATTAACTTATCATTGATATTGTACCTCTCTATATTGTGTTTGCTCCTTAGAGAGCTTTTGTTTCTTGTGTGTCAATGCAAAACAAGTCGAATATGTTTGTCTCTAATTATAATAGATGTCAAACTTGTGCATAATAGTTTTGGATTTTGTTTTTATTGATGTAATGTACATGAGTAACACAGTATATCTGGCTCAAAACACATTTACAAAGTAAACCCAATCCGTTCTGTACAGGTTATATACACACAGACAGGTGGTCTGCTTTCACAGGACACTTCCAACACTTCATGACAAAACAAACCAGTGAAAACAAGCGAAAAAAATACATCTGATTGGTCCTCAATATGCAATCTGATTGATTTGCAGATGTTAAAATTTCATACATTTATCACATTTGTTAAACAGTAGATTCTTCAAGACAATCGTATACGCCGCTTTAATAAAGTTCCACAATAAAAATACAAAATCATGATGATTTATATCCTAAAACATTCTTAAACAAGTGCACAACAATGATGAATGACCCTGTGTAACACCGTAAATTGCTTCACATCACCTCAAAGCATGATTCCTGCATGTAATACTATCAGATCTGTATTCTTAAACCTTCATAGGCATTTATAACTCATGCAAGATGGATCTGAGTATAAAACCCAGAGCTTTGCGGCATTTATTATAATGCACATCCTCATGGATTATTAAAAAAACACTAATTTGCTTCCTTAGAAAGCAGATGCATTGATTGTTTGAACTGAAGCAGTCATAGAAGACACTCCTGTTTCTATTTCCAACATCCACGTTGATGGTGTTCTACTCTTGCACTTGCTAAGCAAAGGGTTTGACGGAGAAAATAGTTCATCTTAAAAAGTGTCCTAATTATTGAATGACTTATGTCATTCCAAACTCGTTGGAGTTTTATTTTTTTTTTACATGGAATCTGATCCAAAACAAATTAAATGAAATGAAAAAAGTGTGTAATATATATATATAAAAAATAGTTTTAGGAATATCTGCTTCAGCGGTCTGCTCTCGTCTGCGATGGCCAATCAAATCAAAGAAGGCGGAGCTTACCGTCCACAGAAGCGGAACGTGGATTCCCGCGCGCGCGCTTCATTTTAACGGCCGATGAGCTGGAGGTAAGATATAAGGCGGCAAACATTGAATATTTTACAACTGTTTGATGATAGAAATCGAAGTAATGTCCAGCTATCATGCACAATATTTGAGTTTCTTGTCAAATTCGGCAATTTTTTATAATAAAATAAGCCTATGCGTAGGCTAATTCATTTAATGTACCTACTTCGTATTTGAATGTGAGGCACAAGAAATTTTAACAAAGCCATTTAGTCATATTAGGCATATGATTAAGAGTAGCATAAATGTTTATGTTTTAACATAAAAATATGGTAATTATTTGGAAATAGTTCAAATGATTACGTACAATAGGTTTTAGTTCTTTTGCTACTATCTTTATTTTTCGTTATTCCCTTCAAATCATTAATCCCTTTAAATAATTTGTAACCGCATCTCTCCAATTAAAAAACAAACAGACAAAAACTGTCCAACCCAATGTTCAAGACATGCTTACAGCCTAAAACTAAGATAAACTAAAATAAGACCTATAAACCATAATAAAAACCCTGACCTGGGTGTTATTATGTTCCACTGAAGAAATAAAGCTAAAGAAATACAGGTTTGGAATAACACAAGGGTGAAAAAATGATGTAAAAATACTTTTGAGTGTGCTGTTCTTCAATATCAATTCCAGAGTTTATGCAGATCCAACCCTTCACTCCATCAATTTATGATCCAAGAGGCTTTGTGTGTATTACAGAGAATCCTCCTGCTTTCTGAGTCAACTGGTAATACTCATATTTAGCCAGGTTTCGACCGTAGAAGTTCAACTTTTGGGTCAATATTGCTGAGAGCAGAATTGTATATCCGAGAAGCACAAAATAACACAAAATCCACACTGAAAGCAAAAAACTCACGCAAATCAGAGCATATTTAATTTAAGGCCAGACACCCCAGGTGAATCAAATATATACGGTCAGGTCCATATATATATTTGGACACAGGCACATTTTTTTTCATTATTTTAGCCGCTGACCAAAATATATTAAAGTTACAGTTATGAATTTGGGCTTAAAGAGCACACTCTGAGCTTTAATTTGAGGGTATTCACATCACAATTGGAGGAAAGGTTAACGGATTACAGCTCTTTAATATGTACCTCCCCCCTTTTTCAAGAGACTATAAGTAATTGTCAATTGACTCAAAAGCCATTTCATGGACAGATGTGGGCTATTCCTTCATTATTTCTACATCAGTTAAGCAGGTAAAAGGTCTGGAGTTGATTGCATTTGTAAGCTGTTGCTGTGAACCACATCATGCGGTTAAAGGAGCTCACGAGTGAAACAGACCATTGTTAGGCAAATCCATCAGAGAGAGATAGCAGAACATTTAACATTCCACCAGCAACAACCGTCCACCAATTAATTTGTTGTATTACATGATATATTGAGACTGTACAATTTTCCATGATTATATTTTGCTGATATATTTTTACTGTATAACCAAGAGAAGAGAGCACGTGTCTGATTTTTCCATTTTAATTTCATTAATACGTGTTGTCCCATTTTCAGAGGTCCCATTTGGATGCAGCCATTTCATAGTTTAGCTGATGTCAGATCTACAATTTCAAATACAGAGGTGATGATCAGGATCCTCTCTCTTTCACAACATCCAGCCAAGAGAAGAATTGGAGGAGAGCTGGAGGTAATTGAGAAGGCCAGAGGCTTTATAGACTTTGCCCTGCTGGAAAGCATTCTTTTGGCAAGGCTTGGAACAGCTCATGATCAAAGCACACAACATCATCTGTTGTGTTGTGTGGAGCAGTGTGATGCATGAGCTGCATGGCTTCCAGTGGCTCTGGGTTACTGTGTTTAGTGATGATGAGACAGAAGACTATTATAGAGTGTATAGAGATATACTGTCTGCCCAGATTCAGTCAAATGCAGCAAAGTTGATTGGGCAGCGCTTCATAGTACAAATGGAAGAAGACCCAAAACATACAGCAAAAGCAACCCAGGAGTTTTTGAAGGAAAAAAAGTGTAATATTCTGCATTGGCCGAGTCAATCTGATTGAGCTGCATTTCACTCGCTGAAGACAAAACTAAAGGCAGAAAGAGCCACATACAAACAACAACTGAAGGCCTGGCAAAGCATCACAAAAGACGAAACCCAGTCTCTAGTGATGGCCATGAGTTCCAGATTTAAGGCAGGCATTGCCTGCAAAGGATTCTCAACTAAGTATGAAAAATGAAAATTTTATTTATGATTCTGATTTTATTTAGGAAAATATTATTTGTCAAATTAAATTTGAGCCCTGAAAAAAGGGGGGGGGGGGGCTGTGTATAAAAATGGTTGTAATTCCTAAATAAGAATTTTACGTTATATTTTTGTAAGACCCCATGAATTAAAGCTTAAAGTCTGCATTTCAATCACATCTTGATTTGATCTTGGTTTTATTTCAAATCTATTGAGGGGTGTATAAAGGCAAAAGCACAAAAACTCAGTCAGTGTCCAAATACTTCCTGACCTGACTGTACATATAAATGGGGGGGGGGCATTTTTTTCACAAATTGTATGCTAAATATGCACGTGAGGCATAATATAATTAAATATGCACAAATTTGCATACATATCCAGACCATAAATCTGAACACTGGATAAAGGCAGGTTAAAAATTCTTGTTTACACAGCATTAGAGTTAAAGATTTTTACAGAGGGGATTTTTCTTTCTCTTTTTATCACTCCATAAAGCAGAAAATATTGTCAACAGACAGAAAAATATAATAATTTCACCATGTTTTTAGGAATAAAATGTTGTTAACCACATGACATATGAACAAACCCCTCTATAAAAACCTTCAGAATATAAATATGAATAAAACTGTTAAGTTCGGTTTAAGTTCGTACTACTTACTGTAAGTGAAGAAAAATCTCATTTTGAGAAAATGTCCTCAAAAAATATGTATTATGCATTTAAATCCTCAGATGCAAATAGATAAAGTGTAATAAAAACTTCAGTGTATTTTAGTTATTTTCTTTCCATTAATTAGAAACATATTAATATAGCCCAAAATTGACCAGTGCATGAAAATGTTTTTGCCTGTAGAGTCTTGCCCATAATGCATATCCAATGAAATTTGATCGTGCATGGGTCTACACTTTTGTGGCTTAGTTAAGACATAAATTAGAAGTAGCGCTAGCTAACTCTCAAATATCACGTTTAATAAGTGATTAGATTGTGACTTTCTGCTGTCTATAATATTGACACAGACTGTCTTTTTGTGTGCTCTGGTAAATGAGAGCCAGTATGAAGCTCTTCAAACCCCCTCTCAGTCTGAGGAGAGGTGGAGCGTCACCCTGGCGTGTCTGGCGTAATGCTTATTTGGCTGCCGGTACTGTGTGAGGTATCATGGGAAGGTTTAGAAGCACCACCCTCGGGGAAACATACAGTGGTCCATCACGGGACAGCCGGGCTAACAGTGCGACTCCTTCTCGGTGACAGGGAAGTACCCGTCTTTGTTCGGACCGTCTCGCTGGCGAAGAGTGTCGCCGTCGGCTGCAAAGATGGCCTGAAGTTTCTCCTGCTCTCGTCTGGTTTTGGGGAGGTCCGGTGAGGGCGTGATGAGCTCGTGGAAACGCTGAGGAGAAAAAAGCGGAGAGGTTTGGAATAACATACTACTTAGCCAATGCTAATAGTTTGCATATTTTTGTATAGTATGCATTTCTTTCTCTGCATTTGTTAAAATGTTACAGTATTATACAACCATATATATATATATATATTAGTGCTGTCAAATGATGAATTGTGATTAATTGCATCCAAAATAAAAGTTTTTGTTTACATAATATATGTATGTGTACTGTGTTTATTTATTGTGTATATATAAATACAAACACATGCATGTATATATTTAAGAAAAATATGTTATGTTTATATATTAAATATATTTATATGTAATATAAATATTATCAAAATATGTACTGAATGTGTGTGTATTTATGTATACGTAATAAATAAACACAGTAAACATACATATATTATGTAAACAAAAACTTTTATTTTGGATGCGATTAATCACAATTAATCATTTGACAGCACTAATATATATATTTTTTATTTAATTAAATAATATTTAATATTAAATATAATAATAATATTTTAGGTATAAATATTTAAAATATTATTATTATTATATACACATAAAAATAATTACATATATATATATAGTAGTTAATGTGTATATATATACACTGAAAAAAATTATAAACGCACATTTTTCATGAGCTGAACTCAAAGATCTAAGACTTTTTCTATGTACACAAAAGGCCTATTTCTCTCAAATATTGTTCACAAATCTGTCTAAATCTGTGTTAGTGAGCACTTCTCCTTTGCCGAGATAATTGCCGAAATAGACCGATTTATGAACAATATTTGAGAGAAATAGATATTTTGTGTACATAGAAAAAGTCTTAGATCTTTGAGTTCAGCTCATGAAAAATGGGGGCAAAAACAAAAGTGTTGCATTTATAATTTTGTTCAGTGTATATATATTTTTTATAATTTTGTGCTACCAGTGTAATCAAATTGTGAATCCAGAAGGATATGCAGATACCGCACATGTTATACAAGCTAAATACTGCAGGAACGATAAGAGCAGTATTTCAGCATGCTAATTCTTCTGTTACGTCAGACTGAGTTAGCATCACTCACCTCTTTCAGTGAACCTTTGGCCGTGCTCAGTTTAAAAACAGCCCACAGCGGGATGCAAACCATAGAGGAGAGCGCCAGCAGCCAGCCGAGAGCGTAACCCCACCACGGGTACACATACTCGTTATTATACTTCAGAGGAGTGTATTTGATCAGGGAGAATGCAAACGTACCCTGCCAAGACAAGCAGCGGAGGAAAATAAGATTAGAGCGGTTGACCGTAAAACTAAAGTCAATTAAAATCTTTGGGAAGGGAGAGTTTCTACAAATGCATCAGCAATCAGTCTTTTGTTGCATCGTGATGCATCCACACCAGTAGATGTCACTATAAAGCAATTAAAACAAATGTATAGGAGGTTTAAAACAATTAAAACAATTTATAGGAGGTTAAAACATTTAAAGATGTTTAAAAACAAATGTATAGGAGGTTTTAAAACAAATGTATAGGAGGGAAAACAAATGTATAGGAGGTTTAAAACAAATATAAAAAAAATGAAAACAAATGTATAGGAGGTTTAAAACAATTAAAACAAATGTATAGGAGGTTTAAAACAAATGTATAGGAGGTTTAAAACAAATGTATAGGAGGTTTAAAACTATTAAAACAAATGTGTAGGAGGTTTAAAACAAATGTGTAGGAGGTTTAAAACAATTAACGCAAATGTATAGGAGGTTTAAAACAAATGTATAGGAGGTTTAAAACAATTAAAACAAATGTATAGGAGGTTTAAAACAAATGTGTAGGAGGTTTAAAACAATTAAAACAAATGTATAGGAGGTTTAAAACAAATGTATAGGAGGTTTAAAACAATTAAAACAAATGTATAGGAGGTTTAAAACAATTAAAACAAATGTATAGGAGGTTTAAAACAATTAAAACAAATGTATAGGAGGTTTAAAACAAATTTAGGAGGTTAAAGCAAATTAGGAGGTTTAAAACAAATGTATAGGAGGTTTAAAAACAATTAAAGCAAATGTATAGGAGGTTAAAACAAATGTATAGGAGGTTTAAAACAAATGTATAGGAGGTTTAAAACAATTAAAGCAAATGTATAGGAGGTTTAAAACAATTAAAACAAATGTATAGGAGGTTTAAAACAAATGTATAGGAGGTTTAAAACAATTAAAACAAATGTATAGGAGGTTTAAAACAAATGTATAGGAGGTTTTAAAACAAATGTATAGGAGGTTTAAAACAATTAAAACAAATGTATAGGAGGTTTAAAACAATTAAAACAAATGTATAGGAGGTTTAAAACAATTAAAACAAATGTATAGGAGGTTTAAAACAATTAAAACAAATGTATAGGAGGTTTTTAAAACAAATGTATAGGAGGTTTAAATTAAAACAAATGTATAGGAGGTTTAAAACAATTAAAACAAATGTATAGGAGGTTTAAAGCAAAGTAATCTAAAAGGTTTTTAAAACAATTCTTGGAAAAGTTATTTAAGGTTACAAAAAAACCTTTAAATGTACTAATTTCCGGAGGTAAATAAAGTGTAGAAGGTAAATGACTCACAAAACATGTGGCTGGGGTGAAGAAGAGCCAGCAGTATTTAAAATACGGCCCAGGACGGTAACCAATCATGTCCTCAATATTGTCATAAAACCGATTGGCACCTGAGAAGCAACAAAGAAAAGGAAGGAAATGACCAACAAAATGTGACAGATAACAGACTAGTACTGTTTCAAAACCTAATGAGCTGCCTTGCAATTCAATATTTAATCATTTATGTAATTTCATTTAAATAATATGGCATTTTCTTGCTTAAACAGCATGGCAATATAAGAGGAGTCTCACCGTATATCCAAGCGATGCAGACGGTCTCAAAAATAGCTACGAAGAGCAAACACATCCCACTGGCTGCATAGTAATCAAACAGCTGGAAGACATACATTCCTCCCTGGCAGACAGATGGAGATATTATAACATCTGCCACTTATATAAATCAATTGAGTCAGATGAGTTGGTCCAGTACCTCTGTGAGCATAATGAGCCCCACGAAGAAGGACACGACGGCCACGGCCAGGATGAGCAGCTCTCTGCGGTTCTTCTGGCGGAAGAAAGTCGGGTACATGTCCACCATAGCCGTGACCAGACTCTCCACACACACGAACTAGAGCAGATGAACAAACTGTGATTGATTTTTACTAATTATTTGTCAGTTTGGGCTTAATATTACACTGTACGCAAACATTTTCAAAGTCCTGATTATGCACAAAATAAGATGTTAACATGTAGGGCCCGATGTATTCCATTTTATAATTTTTTTGGCATTTTAATTGTTTAAGATTTCATTTTAATTGTTAAATGTCATTTTAATGAAATGCAATAAAAAAGCAAGTCTAATTTAAATCATAAAACCTATACAATTTAACAACAAATTATTAAAGTTTAACATAAAATACTTTTTTAGAGCCCTATTAAATCTGATTACCCCCAAATTCAATTTGATTTTCCAAAATTCTGTGATTTCCATTTTAAGTTTTCCTTCATTTTAATGCTTTAATTAAATTTTAGTAATAAAAAAGCATGTGCAACCAATTGAATACGTTAACACTAATAATTTAATAACATTTATTTCAGAAATTCTGTTTAAATTTTTCTGGATTTATGATGTAATAAAAATGTATTATCAAATAAATTATTATATTTGTAATGAACCGAAGGCATAAAATATCAAGAATTTAGTTAATCTTTTAAAATGCAACTAAATATTATAGTTATATTTAAGAATACCTTTTATTTTTAGTAAAAGGAGTGTTGCACAACTGAAATGTTGAAATTAAAATATATGAATAAATGTGATATCGTTCTTTATTATTACTATTAGTACATTGAGAAGTACATTTCTATCGTAATGTCTTTGCCAAATGTTGTGCCATCCGATGTTAAACAGTAATTTATTTTTCAAGGACATCATAGGGCTCTGTAAATGAACTGTGACGATTCATACCTGACTGTCCAAGCCCAGCAGTACAATCATGATGAAAAAGAAACAGGCCCACAGCGGAGAGATGGGCATCATGGACACTGCCCGCGGATATGCAATGAACGCCAAACCAGGACCTGAAAGAGACCATGCAGAAAAACACAATAGCAGCATTAGAAAGATTGAAAGTAGAAACTACAAAATGTGTGCCATTTTTTTTTTTACAAATCCTCTTAAATGTTCTTTGTTTGGTTGAAGGTAAATATTCTTCATATGGAGCACAAAAACAAGTGCACTGTCTGAGAAATGAACCCTCTGACATTTAGAGAACAAAACTGATTAAACAGACCTTGACATATATATATATATAAAAAGGGTCATTGACAAACAAACTTAACCCCAGACAAATGTGTGCACTGGGACAGAGATTACAGTGTGTTTGTGAGCTAAAGGTCAATTATCTAAAAATACCCGACTGGAAAATTTTATGGTTTACTACACTGAAGAAAAATGGTGTAGAAACACTGGCATGTAACACATTGAATAAAACATGACATTTTGAAGTAGAAAGACTAAAATAATATGTATTCCAATAATATTTGTTTTTGTTTACAAAAATATGTTTTTACAATGCAGTGCACAATCAGCTGAAAGGATTATATATTTATTTATTTATATAAAAAATTGCAATGTATACATGTATTGGCTATGTGTGTAAAAAAATTATAAAATGTAATGAAATGGTCAAATTAATTTAATTTAATAAAAATATAACATAAATATTGTGTGTGTGTGTGTGTATACTAATATATATATATATATACACACTCGCACACAAAAACACAATTTTATATTTTATAAAATTGTATGTAAAATATGTTTTCATAAAAAATATTAAATTTGCAAGTATTGTAACCTTGCCAATTTTGCATTGGCATTAATTTTGTTTATATACAATAAATTACTTTTTATAATGAACATAATTACAATTTAAAAGTGACTTATTATGCCCCTTTTTACAAGATGTTAAATAAGTCTTTGATGTTCCCAGAGTGTATATGTGTAGTTTTAGCTCAAAATACCCGACAGATAATTTTTAATAGCTTGTTAAAATTGCCACTTTTAGGGTATGAGCCAAAACGCGCTGATTTTGTGTTTGTCCCTTTAAATGCAAATGAGCTGGTGCTGCCGGCCCCCTTTCAGAAGAGGGCGGAGCTTCAAGGGCTCAAGCTCCGGCATACAAATAAACATTCCACAATTAGTACTCGGTTTTATCACACGGCGCGATAAAATTAATGACATAGCTGGTCTCATGGAGCCTTCGCATGCTATCACAAACTTTATAAGTTCCACTTGTGATTATGAGCTCGTCAAATTCACATTGCTTTCATATACAATTTTGAACTACCACATTGTTATTTACTATCATTCTGGAAGCATGTGAAGGCAGCATCAGTGAAAACAGGCAGAGATAATGGTAGCTTTAGCAATTAGCCTCTCAGAAAGGCAATTTGGAAAACAAATTATGACGCGTGATACTTACTTTGTCTGAAGCTGACGTTCGCGCACAAAGCATTGTTATTGATCCCTAAACATATAGGGGACTTTACCATTTTTTTCTGGGATATTTCATTTAAAAATGAGGGGTTGGATCTTTAACATTATACACGCTGCGTCCACACAACTATGTTCACCTTATAAAAGTGATTTTTGCGTAATAGGTTCCCTTTAAAAACATAATTAACATGCACATATACATACACACACACACACACACATATATATATGTATAATTTTGTTTACATTTTTATATATTTTGGTTACTATATCAAATGTGGTGATTGGTAAAGCTGCACCCACCAGACTCGGCCACTTCTGAAATTGGGACGTTCTGTTCATAAGACATGAAGCCGAGAATCGAGAAGATGGCAAAACCAGCGACAAAACTGGTTCCGCTGTTCAGAAAACACAGGGCCAAAGAATCCCTACAAAAAGACAAACACAAAGAAAAAGCTTATGTTATGAAAAAGTGCCTGCAAAGATGAAAGCAATTTGAAGTGATTGGATTTCAAAGGGTGAAACCACAATGTCCTGATGAATTACAATGCTACATATTTCTCAAGTTTAGGACTTCGTGTACTTGCTGGCTGGAAAATGAGAATCTCAGATGTTTAGTCTAATATAAAGAATGGCTCAGAGAAGCAACGAGAAAAACAAGTTTCCTTTCTTTGCTTCCTTCGTTCTGTTATAACACAGTCTGATGAGGGACTTGAAAAAAAAAATCTCTAATATAAAGCATACTAATATATATATATATATATATATATATATATAAACATACATGTATAGGTGCATCTCAATAAATTAGAATGTTCGTGGAAAAGTTCATTTATTTCAGTAATTGAACTCAAATTGTGAAACTCGTGTATTAAATAAATTCAATGTACACAGACTGAAGTAGTTTAAGTCTTTGTTTCTTTTAATTGTGATGATTTTGGCTCACATTTAACACCACCCCCCCCACACACACACACACACACACTAGGGAATTGTGTGCTTCTAATTGTATAGCAACAGTAAGGACAGGACCCTTTTCTATTCTAACATGACAGTATGTCTGTGATGGCATGGTTGATTGAGAAATGATTGATTGAGTCAGTGTGGAAGAACTTGACTAATCCCAGCTGAACACCTCTGGTGTGACTTTAAATGCAGACCTTGGGCCAACAACTCATCACCAAACACCAATGACTTGTACATAAGGGTACAGCAATTTCATACACTTCAAAACTGTTACAACAGAGTTAGAAATACAATTTTTAAGTACATGAATTATGTTTCCATCTTTGTTGCCACAGTTTTGGAAGTGCCATTTTCTGTTCTAAAGAATTGGTATGTAATACTTTTGTCCATATAGTGTATGTACAAGTCATTGGTGGGTGATGAGGTCTGCACTTAAAGTATATATGGGTGATTCTTAGACTATGGGCACTTTTATGTTCTTTGGTCATATTTTAAAAAATACATATACTTTTGGACAAATTCCCCTTTCTTTGTCAAACTAACAATAAAACCACCTTACATTTTTTTACTACCTTTCTATTATGATTTTTTCATACTTGTCAACCTCCTTATAGGTGTCAAATTCACTGTTTTCTCCTTGTCACACACCCAGACTTTTAAACTCCAACAATGAAAATACAGTTTAAAAATATGACACATCTGGTAACTATTAATGTTCCTGAATTAAGCACTAGTAAAATAATTAGAATACATTATAATATTTCATGTGAGACCACTATCACTATTACTTTTTATACCAAATATAGCTGTCGCACGGTATTGTTGTCACTGTAATGTCCCTTTAAAAAGGTTGTGTGGAAGATTGTTTAGGTGGTTTCTTTGGAAATGTTCAGTGACATCAGAGCACATGTTGGACATGGAGGGAATTTAGATTTTTATCAACAACATATGAAGAAAAATCAAGGTAAATATTGCTTGATCGGTTAATATATTTATTCTACATCATTTCCAAACATGCTGTACCTTCAAGGGTGTTTTTAAAAAGCTAAAAATGTTAAGTTAAATAAGAGTATTTTGCATACATGAAATGCTAAGTATTAATTCAAAGCTAATCAGTGAAGCTATCTTCCATTTTTTCACAAAAAACTACAGAAATGTAATTTCCACCACACTGCCTCTGTGGTGGAATTGACATTTAAGGTTACAAAGTACAATTTGATATGTTTAATGACTTTGTGAATTGAGTTTAATGAGTGTGATGAGTTTAATACGTTTTCTAATAAATATATCTGCTGTTTCTCTACATTCACGTTAATTCATTGTCATTTCCACCACCAAACATTTTTTTTTATTATATTTAAAAGTTCTCATCACACATTAAAAATGTTTCCAAAATGTATGAGTTCATGCTCTACTTAATATAAAAAGTCTAGTTATTTATTTTCTAATAAGCTCTTACCCAAACTATATTACATTTCAGAGTGTGACAGGTGTACAGTTCAGCATTTGGTCCTTAGGGCAGTGAATTTATCTCATTGACAAATGTATAATTATTGTATTGTGGAAAAAACTGGTAAAACTAGTTACAAAAATGACCTTAGACAATTCTTGAGTGGCATGTTATTCTATATTTAAATAACAGCTGTATATTGAGATGTGGTGGAAAGACATTTCTTCATTGCAGGTCGCAAAATTGTAAAAAATCAACAATTTCTCTTGTAATCTAAGTTTGTCCTCTTACAGACCTTAAAACTAGACAAATTATTTACACTTATGAGACAGTGTTACGTGACTTTTGAACAAGTTTTTTTATTCAACTTCACAAGGCTAAAAGTGCCCTAGCTGAAGAAACGGCCTTATATATAAAACACAGTTCTCACTAATCTCACCAACGGTAAGATTTTAATCAGAGTAGTTAGTGAAGCATTGTTACTTACAGTCAAAGATACACATTACATGCTTGTTTTCTGTGGTATCTCAGAAATATTAATGAACATATGTTTTTATTTAGCTGCTTAATATATGCTTAAGGACAATTATTGTATTGCATTTAAGCCGCCTCTTAAAAGACCCCAAAAACTGTTCTAAATTGATTTATGATTCTAGTAAATAAGATAAATATGATATAAGTATGAAATAAAAATTCTCACAATTTTTTATTGGAAATGCATCTGTTTTTTCAAATATTAATTCCTTAAAAGCACTAAAATATTCATTAATGGAGCCATTAAGGAACCAGAATTATGTATGATTCCCATTCCTAAATCAAACATACATAATTCATTCCTCAAGAGAAAGTGAGAGATGTGACGGACAAGTATGGTAACCCATACTGCTCTGCGTTTATACCATCCAAGTGCACACATACAGCAGTGAGTAGTGAACACACACACGGAGCAGTGGGCAGCCATATTTGCACTGGCTACCAATAGCTGCTTGCATTAAATTCAAGGCATTAATGTTTGCCTACAGAACCACCTCTGGCTCTGCACCCCTTTACCTAAATTCATTACTTCAGACTTATGTGCCCTCTAGAAGCTTGCGTTCTGTAAGTGAACGACGCATTACTGTACCATCCCAAAGAGGCACAAAATCACTTTCACAGACTTTTACATTAACTGTTCCCATCTGGTGGAATGACCTCCCAAACTCAATCCGAGCAGCTGAATCCTTACCCATCTTCAAGAAATGGCTAAAAACACATCTCTTCCATCTTTATTTGACCCTCTAACTCTAGCACTCTCTATTCTAATTTTATTTTATCTAATCTGTCTTTTTATAAAAAAAAAAAAAAACATTTGACCCTCTATCAATTGCATATTTATTCTCTAACTGCTAGCTTTTCTGGTAAAACTAACACTAAGTTTAATTTTCTATATTTTACATACTAGTTTTCTAAAAAATAAACATAAAAACCTTCCTACGTGTACTGCGTTAGGCTAACCAGGACTTGTAATGGCACTTGCATGTTATTGCTCTTTTGTTGGTTTTGATTGCTTCTATATTGTCCTCATTTGTAAGTCGCTTTGGATAAAAGCGTCTGCTAAATGGCTAAATAAATAAATATTTGCTGTGGTGCCCAGGGAGCAATTGGGGGTTCGCTGCCTTCCTCATCATGGCTATTGAAGGTGGAAGAGAGCGCTGTTCATTCACTCCCCCCACCTACAATCCCTGCCAGTAGTGTTTGAGACTCGAACCCACGACCTTCGGGTTACATGTCTGACTCTCTAACCATTAGGCCACAACTGAAAGTTTATTGAATATGCATCAGATTGGCATTATTAAGTGCTCATCTGAGGCCGAGACGGTTTACAATGTGTAAAGACACATTTCACAGTGCGTCTCATGGACGCTGATGTTTCTTGACCATTTTCTCACCTGTAGCAGTTGTTGTTGTATTTATTGTAGCTTCCGAGTGCGGTGAGGCAACCCAAACATATGGCATACGAGAAGAAAATCTGCGTGCCTGCATCCATCCACACCTGAAACCAGAAAAAGAGACATTTGGCTTTTAAAGTACCATCACAGCTGTAATATACTGATGTGCAGTCAAATAAATGAGAAAATACCTCTCCTTTCTAATTCATCCATTTCTTACTGTTTTTAAAAATAGTTTAAAATCACATTTGTGCTCTATAGCTTTTTTGGATTCATTTGATATATTTTATTTTCATTTGTGTTATTGTCCGTGTTGGTTATTTATGATTATTTAACCTCCATCCAAATATCACAAATACAATGCACACTACAGCAGACCGGGTCAAATATTGAGTGACGGGAATTACCTGTGACGTCTTTAACAGCTTTAATTAACTAATTTAGCTTCAGGTAATAATCTTGAATGGACACGATGAAAGACTAGAGCTGTCGTAGGATTCCTAGAGCTTGTGTAACCTCTTGTTTATTCATCTTAAATGCCTGAAACGGGTTTAGACATGATCTGGGAAAAAAACATGCTGACGGTAGTTTTCAGATTAGCCTGTCAATCAAACGCTCTGTCTTGAATCACAGTGGTTTCTGTCTTTCGTGAGTCAGGTCGTTCATGTGCTGCCACGGGCCATGTGGATGTATTAAAGTGTTTATGACACAAAATGCTAAAACGTGACACACCTATGCTGTACAGGACCTCTGTCCCATAAAAACTACCGCTTACTGCTAAAAAGAGTGATTGGTCTCTAGACAATGCTCGGGTTCTTCACTGTTTTGTCTTCTAGCAAGTGAAAATCATGTGTTCGATCACTTCATTTCTGTAGCCAGGACTACGTGAAGAAGAAACTGTGTTTTTCCATTGGGAAAATTCCTCACACTTCCCCTAAAACCTCGCATTTATCACCTGAGGTCTAGAACTGTGCTAAAAACACCACTGATGTGATGTCCGAGCAAGACGTGAAATTTGACCCATGATGCTCAAATTTTTCAAACCTTAGATCACTGATTTGACTAACTTTGACCAGCCGAAGGGTTCATGAATTTTGGGCTCATTTTTACACATCAAAGACCAAAAGATGTCAAAATGAACCCTTGCAGAATTAAATGAGTTATGAATGTCCAACCAAAAATGCCGAACATGGACCAGCTTCTCATGTAAACCAATAAGATTTAGTTGAACTGGCCTCATTTTAATACTTCTAAGGTGAAACAACGTCAACCCAACCAATGCCATCTCTCAAATCCAACCAAAAATCCCAAACTTCGACTAACTGTTCATGTAAACCAATAAAATTTAGTTGAACTGGCCTCATTTTAATACTTCTAAGGTGAAACAGCGTCAACCCAACCAATGCTATCGCCCAAATCCAACCAAAAATCCCAAACTTCGACTAACTGTTCATGTAAACCCATTAGATTTGACTGGCCTCATTTTAAACTGTCGTCAATGTCCCAAACTTCGACTAACTGTTCATGTAAACCAATAAGATTTAGTTGAACTGGCCTCATTTTAATACTTCTAAGGTGAAACAACGTCAACCCAACCAATGCTATCTCTCAAATCCAACCAAAAATCCCAAACTTCGACTAACTGTTCATGTAAACCCATTAGATTTGTTTTTTAACTGGCCTCATTTTAATACTTCTATGGTGAAACAGCGTCAACCCAACCAATGCTATCGCCCAAATCCAACCAAAAATGCTTTTTTCTTCTGGTAGAGATTTACCAGAAGAGGTTATAAGCTGCTCTGTCTGATGTTAAGGAATGCTGGGCTGCATCTGGCTGGCCGTGCCATGTCCTGTTCTCAGATATCACGTGGGTTTGTGGGCTCTTCTAGTGACACAGATGTGAAAGCCGGATCAAAGGTCAAACACACAGATGGATGCTATTAAGGAAGTACAGAAAACAATGTTTCCCTGCTGGGCATCCTGCTCCGGGTCTCGACTAAAGCACCTGGGTAGACAAATCACGTGACCTTTCGACTCGACACATGGCGTGTTTAAGAGAAAACAGTTCGCTAGTGTCCAGAGGAATTACCGAAACAAAATCCTAGACTAAAACCAATCAGATTTTTGCTAGTTCAGAATGTCCCTTTCTAGTCATGACAAGAAGAATCTTCAGAATTGCAGTAGATGAAAAGCTTGTTATCATACCTGCGGGTCCGCTAACCGTCCCAAGTCGGGATAAAGATAGTACTTGATCCCGCGGGACGCTCCCTGGGAGCGTGACCCCTCTGACCAGTAAAATCAACAGCATCGCATACGGGAAGGTCGCAGTGAAGTACACCACCTGTTGAGTGACAGGAAAACAGCGCTAAAGGATAACATTTACATTTATGCATTTAGCAGACGCTTTTATCCAAAGCGACTTACTGATACATGTATAGCCTGAATGCACTGTATGTGTGTTCCCTGGGAATTGAACCCCCAACCTTTTGCGCTGCTAACGCAATGCTCTACCACTGAGCCACAGGAACACAAAATAATAATAAAAAATACGTTAAACAAATTTATTTTAAACAACTCTGTTTAATAAGAAGAAAAACACAATGTACACTATTTAAAAATATTGAAAGATATATGAAATAATACAATTAAATATAAAAAGACAAAAAATAGTTTAAACATTTTTGAAAATGTGACCCTGGAGCATAAAAGCAGTCATAAGTCGCTGGGGTATATTTGTAGCAATAGTCAACAATACATTGTATGGGTCCAAATTATAGATTTTTATTTTATTACCAAAATCATTAGGATATTAAATAAAGATCATGTTCCAAGAAGATATTTAGTAAATTCCCTACCGTAAATATATCAAAACTTATTTTTTTATTAGTAAAATGCATTGCTAAGGACTTCATTTGAACAACTTTAAAGGTGATTTTCTCCATATTTAGATTTTTTTGTAATCTCAGATTCCAGATTTTCAAATAGTAGTATGTATCTCGGCCAAATATTGTCATATTTCAAATATTGCCAAACAAACCATATATCAATGGAAAGATTATTTATTCAGCTTTCAGATGATGCATAAATCTCAATTTAAAATTGTAATTTAAAAAAATGACCCTTATTACTGTTTTTGTTGTAATTATTATAGCATTTTCATGATCACTACTAAATGCAAATTTGTAATTTTGTTAACAAAATTTTACATTTTTAACATTTTGAAAGTGTTACTTGAATCTGCTGAATAATTTGAATAAACTAAAACTAGAAAGACATGAACAGGTCTTAACTCACGCACCTTGCCGGTGGATTTGACGCCTTTCCAGATGCAGAAATAGCAGAGAACCCAGGCCGCCAACAGACAGAGCACCAGATCCCAGTGCAGCGTTCCCATCTCCTCAATCCCAGACGAGATCCGCAAAACTCTGCGTCTACAGAGACAGAAATGACACATCAGCTGCAGCCTTCAAAGCATGTGCACTTGGTTAGTTGGAGAAGTTTCAGGATAATGTGGCATGAATGTAGGGTTTTATCAGGAAAGCAGGTTTGAGAAGTCAGATATGTTGCTTTTCAATTGAGGTTTATGCTTGATTTATCTTGAACTGAAAATTAAAGAGACTTGTAGGTTTATTTCGAGCAACAAAAATGCAGAAAACTGACTGGAATATATAGTGAAACTTACTCCCAAAACTCAATTACAGGTGATGTTGCGTTTTCAAGGTAATTTTGGTCAATGGATTCATTTCGTCTTTGGAATTCCATGCAGGTATCTGAAAAACAACAGGATTATATAGACTGTAAAACTATTGAGCCTAATGCACCAATGATAATGCAGAAGAGATGTTTCAACTCTAAACTCTAATAATAACCACATAAAGCTATGGTTTGTGGACTGAATTGACGTTAACCTCACCTGTGTTCCAGGTGTTGTTGCAGGAGGACCACGGCAGGTTCCAGGAGAACGAGAAGGACAGGTAAAATATTCCCCAGGCCAGAACTATTATATAGTAGAAGTTAAGCAGAGCCACGATGACCTGAGTGGCGTAACCGATACCTGCAGTTAAAGACAGATCCAATAACACCACAGCTTGTGTCAAAACTGAGAAAATGGAATGACATCATATATTTCACTTCCCATCCAAATGATGTCATTTCATGATTACCACAATCTTATTTATCATTCATTCACTTATAAATAGAACAGAAATCTGTTGTTCTAAAAAAAATATTCAAAATGGAAATTCGTTAAAACTAAAATACCATAAATATTAGATGAAAAATTAACTGATAATGTTTAACTAATCTTAAAAATTAAAATATAAAAATGAAAATTAGACATGTTGCATTGGCTACTAACCAAAATAAATAAGTATTACAAGTACCAAAAAATGTATACAAATTAATACAAATAAATTAAAGATAAATAGAAATATTAAAAAGGTGTAAACATATGACTAATAAAAATGAAAAAAGCACATAACTCAAATTGTCTTGAAAACTGAAAATATAAAATGAAATCATAATAAATACTATAACAGTATACAAACAATATTAAAATAACACAGATTTCTGCACAAAACAGCGTATTCAGATTATTTTATAAATTAATTAAATGTATATTAATTGAACATTATGTCAAAACTACAATGTTGTTGTACGATTTTTTAATTGAAAAGAACCTGAACTTTTGAAGTGGAACAGGTCAAAAAGCACAATTTCTATTACTATTTCACAAATAATAATAGCAAAACTTAATTAAACATGAAATTTGAATGAAAAACTGAAATAGTATTTTCTTGTAAAATGTACCAATCTTTGTTTTTTTAGCTTCGGAAAAATCAGTGTATCTAGCAGTAAAAAAAACTAATCATGGGATGTATGCCTTTATTGTTTTAAAGAACAAATCTTTTTGTACCCTCTCTATTCTACAGATGGTTCCTGTGCATTTATAAAGCAAACAAACTGCTCGTGTCACATTGAAATGCTTTGAGGATTCTCATGCTACACATGTTGTATTGCTTCACCTTCAAACAGCGGGCTGATCTTCCTCCAGCTTGTGACTCCTCCCTCGCTGGTGTACTGACCCAGAGAAATCTCCAGGAAAGAACACGGGAATACCGCAGGTGAAGAGGAAGATCAGGTAGGGAATGAAAAAGGCACCTGGAAGAGGATAAAGACGTAAATCACAGAGTTTCTCCAGAAGGAGAATCTGAGCACAGTTTGAAACTCTCGGGGAGAAATGTGTGAGATTACTGAGGTCTCTTTCTCAGGAGAAACATCTGAGAAGCTGCAGACTTCAGCAAATGTTAGAGATGTTTCCAAAAGGCCCAAACGTCTCTGTATGGACACATGCTGTGGGTTGATCAAACAACAGCTGTGACCTTTCACCTTCTGAACTGGTAACGCTTTCATGAGGCCAATTGCTGGATCAATGGGTCAGTTTCACAAACACCTGGCCAACGCTAAACACATTCGGCATCCTTATCAAATCCTCAACCCCATGGGGGGGGGGTATGTGGAAATGATTAGAGAAAAACAATCTTACAAAATAATAAAAAATAAGATTAAACTAAATAATAACTATATAAATGAATACATTTGATTACATTAAAATAAGATCAAAATAAATAAATTGGACTAAATAAGAGTTAAATTTATATATTTGATTTAAAAAACTAAAACTAATTAAAATAAATAATTAGTAAGTGCAATTAAAAATAATTGACTAATACAAATATTTAAATTAATTATAAACTGATTAAAATAATACATTGTTTAAAATAAATAATACATTAACAGTACAATTGTGAACTAAACAAATTGATTAAAAATAAAAATGATAAATAATAATAATACATTTGATAAATGAATAAATACATACATAATAAATGTATTAAAATTAATATATGTACTAAAATAAATTTAAATTTGATTTAAATAATACATCCAACAATAACTTAGTGATTATATTTGACACATATTTAATATAAATGCAATAATGCAAATTATATTTGCATCTTTTAGTGAAATCATAAATTTAAATATTTCGCATGAGGATGATCACTCTGAATGAACTAATATCTGTTCCAGACATGTCCCACATTCTCAACTAGCCGTGTGTTAATGAGGCTGGTCTGACGTCAAGTATCTGCACTAGCACAGGACTGATGTTGACTCGCTCTGTAGTGTGAGTCATGAGAGCCGACGGTGGCACGTTACCCCACATGAACTGCTGAGAAGAACCTTTTAATGACACTTTGACTGATTAAATCTGTTTGGACATGTACCATGATCATACTTAGTTGTTTTGTTTTTTAGACATGTACCATGGTAATGCAATGTTATCTTAACATAAACTAGGGAAAGTGTATATTTTTGGGCTTTTACCATACTAATACTTGTTTGGGCTTGTACCATACTTACCATGTTTTTTGGACATTTACTCTGGTAATACCATATTTTTGGGACATGTGCCATGGTAAAGCCATGCTGTTGTACAGTGGCGAAAACATTTATTTGATCCCCTGATGATTTTGTATGTTTGCCCACTGACAAAGAAATGATCAGTCTATAATTCTGCACTCTCTTAAAGGGAGTCTCAGCTTGTTACCTGTTTAAAAGACACCTGTCCACAGAAGGAATCAATCAATCAGATTCCAAACTCTCCCCATGGCCAAGACCGAAGAGCTGTCCAAGGATGTCAGGGACAAGATTGTAGACCTACACAAGGCTGGAATGGGCTACAAGACCATCGCCAAAGCAGCTTGGTGAGAAGGTGACAATATTTGGTGCGATTATTCGCAAATGGAAGAAACACAAAATATCTCCCTCGGACTGGGGCTCCATGCAAGATCTCACCTCGTGGAGTTTCAATGATCATGAGAACGGTGAGGAATCAGCCCAGAACTACACGGGAGGATCTTGTCAATGATATCAAGCTGGGACCATAGTCACCAAGAAAACAATTGGTAACACACTACGCCGTGAAGGACTGGAATCCTGTAGCTCCCGCAAGGTCCCCTTGCTCAAGAAAGCACATGTACAGCCCGTCAGAAGTGTGCCAATGATTCAGAGGAGAACTGGGTGAAAGTGTTGTGGTCAGATGAGACCAAAATCCAGCTCTTTGGCATCAACTCAACTCGCCGTGTTTGCAGGAGGAGGAATGCTGCCCGACCCCAAGAACACCATCCCCACCGTCAAACATGGAGGTGGAAACATTATGCTTTGGGGTGATTTTCTGCTAAGGGGACAGGACAACTGCACCGCATCAAAGGGACGATGGACGGGGCCATGTACCGTCAGGGCCAGGGCATTGAAAATGGGTCGTGGATGGGTATTCCAGCATGACAATGACCCAAAACACACGGCCAAGGCAACAAAGGAGTGGCTCAAGAAGAAGCACATTAAGATCCTGGAGTGGCCTAGCCAGTCTCCAGACCTTCATCCCATAGAAAATCTGTGGAGGGAGCTGAAGGTTCGAGTTGCCAAACATCAGCCTCGAAACCTTAATGACTTGGAGAGGATCTGCAGAGAGGAATGGGACAAAATCCCTCCTGAGATGTGTGCAAACCTGGCTGGCCAACTACAAGAAACGTCTGATCTCTGTGATTGCCAACAAGGGTTTTGCCCCAAGTACTAAGTAGTGTTTTGAGAAGGGGTATTGTGGTATTATGTACCATGATAATACTTAATTTATTTTTATTTTTTCTAGACGTACCATGGTAATACCCTATTTTTTGGAGATGCACCATGGTCATACCATGTTTTGTACATGCATCATGATACAACCTTGTTTTTGTTTTAGACATGTAGCATGGTAACACCATATTTTGTACATGCATCATGGTAATCCCATGCATTTGGACATGTACCATGATAATACTTAGTTTTCTGATATGACATTTTTTTTGGACATGTTACAGTTATACCATGTTTTCATGGGACAGTAATGGCATCACATAATATTACAATGTTACTTTTATATATACCATGGTACCAATTCATTTTCCAGAATACCATGGTACATGTCCAAAATACCATGGTAGTACTATGGAACTTTTCGGTGCATTTTTGTAATTGAGGTTTATGGACATGTTCATGGTAATATTATGTTAAACAGTGATTTACCATTGTAATACCATGTTTTTAGGATATGAACCATGGTATAACATGGCTTTTTGAACATGGTATCGTAGTATTATCATGTTTTTGGGCATGTACAATGGTCAGTACCACGGTATACATCATGGTGCCTCTGCATCTCCTCACCTCCACCATTCTTGTAGCAGAGATACGGGAAGCGCCACACGTTTCCCAGTCCAATGATCTCTCCGGCCACCGACAGGACAAACTCCAGCTTGTTGCTCCACTGTCCTCTGTCCTTCATCTTCACCTCCGTGTGCGGGACAACATCCAGCGGCCGGTTCAGCCCGTTAGACGGGTCCATCTTGGTCGTGATCTCTTTCTCTTCTGTTTGAAAACAAAAGATGACTCTGATGACTGCTGTTCGGTCAAGAGTAGAACTCACTGTTATTTAATGCAGTTAATCACAAAATATAATGCAATGAATCCAGGCTATTTTGGTTCATTAATCAATGTACTGTGTAATTAATTTAATTTAATATTTTAAATGAAAGTCTCCCAATCAAAAGACAGCCTATAGAAACAAACTCATTCATTCACATTGAAACAAACTTTTTTTGTTGCTCGTAAAATGAGAAGTTATGAAACCTGAACACACCTATTCAGACCAGATCCTTTCATAAATGCAGCTCGTAAACCAGTCTGAGCACAAAAGCCTGGCTGCGTGAATGAGGTGGACCCACTCAATTCCTGGCATATCACTGCATGTTTTGTCATGAAATTTGTAACTGTCGCTTTAGAAGCCACACACAATTGATCTGTAATGATTTATTACAAAACAGACGGCAAAAACAGCATGTGGAAAAACTCACAAGGATATAAAGGGCTGATGTACTTCACTAAACCTAAAAAACATCTTAGTTTCACCATGGCAACATCAATGCACATTAAACAATCAGAACACTACAAAACCACATAACAACATTCAAAAAACAAGTTGAACGCCTAAGTTACAATTGGTCAGAACCCAAATTACCCAACAATCACATGAAACAAAACACGTTCTCTGAGCACCTTTACAACTGCATAGCACACACACACACACACACACACACACACACACACACACACACACACACACACACACACACACACACACACACACTTGGTTTTGCAACCACATAACAGGTTTAATAACACTTGGAACACTATAACGCCCTAACAACTGCATAGCAACACACAAAAAACTACTGGAATGCTTTTGCAACTGCATGGCAACATGTAAAAAAAAACACTCAGCAATCCTTAGCAACCATACAGCGACATCCAAGCAATATGTTATAAACACTTAAAGCACCTTAGAAACCACACAACAATGCCCTAGCAACTGCATAGCAACATGTTAAAAACACTCAGGCTACCTTAGCAACTGCATAGCAACGGCCAAGCAACTGCATAGCAATATGCAAAAAAAAACACTTAGAAGGCTTTTACAACTGCATAGCAACATGGTTAAAAACACTCAGCAGACCTTAGCAACCATAAGATAATGCCCTAGCAACTACATAGCAACACTCTAAAAACACAATGGCTGTTTTTGCAACATGTTAACACTCAGACTTCCTTACAAACTACATAGCAACGCCCTAGCAACTGCATAGCAATAAAACACTTACTGTAGCAACCTATTAAAACACTCAGAACACCTTAGCAACCACATAGCATCATCCTAGAAACTGCATAGCAACACACAAAGTTACTGGAATGCTTTTACGACTGACTAGCAATGTATTAAAAAACATTAAAGAATCCTAAGCAACCATAAAACAATGCCCTAGCAACTGTATGCAATAAAAACACACTAACTGATTTTGTAACTGTATACTGTAGCAACGTTACCACTCAGGCTACCTTAGCAACCACATAGCAACTGCTAGCAACATGTTAAAAACGTTCAGAACACCTTAGCAACCACAACGCCCTAGCAACTGTATTGCAACGCTCTAAAAACACACTAACTGATTTTGTAACTGTATACTGTAGCAACGTTACCACTCAGGCTACCTTAGCAACCACATAGCAATGCCCTAGCAACTGTATTGCAACGCTCTAAATACACACTAACTGATTTTGTAACTGTATACTGTAGCAACGTTACAACTCAGGCTACCTTAGCAACCACATAGCAATGCCTAGCAACTGTATTGCAACGCTCTAAAAACACACTAACTGATTTTGTAACTGTATACCGTAGCAACGTTTCAACTCAGGCTACCTTAGCAACCTCACAGCAATGCCCTAGCAACTGTATTGCAACGCTCTAAAAACACACTAACTGATTTTGCAACTGTATACTGTAGCAACGTTACCACTCAGGCTACCTCAGCATCCACATAGCAACATACTTAGCAACTGCAAATGTTTTTGATTGAAGTTCACAGTAACGACATTGTAACCGAGTTACTACTTTTTTCAAGTAACTGCATTACTTTTTATTGCAGCTACGCAGTGCGCCTAACATGATCTTACTGTACTCTAACTAACTGATTGAATTGTATTAATTCATCCCACTCACAAAAAACAGATTCAGTATTCATCAAAATGAATAAAACTGAATATACGCAACTGAAATAATTAAATATGTTAAACAACACAAATATATCTAATCTCATTTTATTAACCGATGTGTTTGCTACTGAGCTTTGATGATCCAGTTCAACCACATAAGCAACTAACAATTGTTTTTTATTATGAACAACGTGATTTAGGCTGAGGTTTATTCAGGACTGCTATAAATAGAAATGTTTAAAAACAAACAATCAAGCGCTGCTCATATTAACGCAAAAGTAACAAAAAGAACGGTTAGTAATGTAACGAAATGATTGACTTTAAAAAGTAACTTTCCCCAACACTGGTCATGTCGAAATGATCTCTGTGTGAGCCGTCCCTGTTCTAGTGCATTACTGGTGACGACATCATGCCATGATAGTGACAGATCACTCGAGCATTGTGGGAAAAGACTCTGTGTGTGCAAAACAAAAGACTCACTCACTGAGCTCATATCTGTCAGATTGAATTAACGAGTCGGACTCATCTGTGCTTTCAGCGGTCCCATCACAATCAAGACCAAGTCAAAGACATTAAACGAATAGTTCAGCAAAAAAAAGACAAATTCTGTCATCATTTAACTCTTTTCCCACCAGTGTTTTTTTTTAAAGCTGTCAGTTACACCAGCATTTTTATTTTCAAGCTGTTTAATGCTTGATGATCACGTTATGTGATCGCTTGTTTCTGCATCTTCTTCACCATGTTTCGATCCGGAGATTCAGTACTCTTTCAGAAAGCGTGTAATAGTGCCTTTTAAAACAGTGCACTGTAAAACAGTAAAAACAGTCAATGGCAAGGAAAGAGTTAATCTCCTCACTAGCTGCTTCTATCACCCCGTTTTAATGTTCATTTTGAAGTATAGCATCAGAAAATAGTGATGAAAACACCACATTTTGGAAAAAAAATCCTTTAATTCATAATAAAGTTTTTACGCTCGCATTAGGTGGTTTTTGGCTTGTGTGAAAAAGGGTTAATATGCGAATAATAAGAAAATAAAGGATTTATTATTTTTGTAGTAAATACGTTTCAGTTAGGGCTGTGATGATAAATCGATGCAAAGTGATTCATGGATGGATTCTGAATGCATAGTGATTCTCTCTGGAATCTGATATGAATCTCAACACATAGCCAACGATACACTACATTAAAGACACATGTGAAGCAGCGACCGATGCGATACAATTCACCCCGATTATGATGCAATGCGATCCAATTTCGATTCGATTCAACCCAATGCGATTCAGTGGTGCAGTATGATGCAATGGAAAAATGTTTTACTGATGCAAATATGTTAGAAATGATGCATCACAATCCAATTGCCAACTTGTATCCAATGCATACTTTTTTTAATTGATGCATCGCATTGTTAACCTTTTTGCCAATGCACCGATGCAAGTTGGTGAATCTTGCCATCCCTAGTTAACACCCTTGTAATTCGCTTTAAACTTTTCGAACCTTATGAATGATTTTTTTAGGTTCAAATATGTGTGTAAGGAACTGGAATATGTTTCTAAAGCATGCAGTGCTATCTGCTTTTTACAACTAAGCTCAGAATTGATTCGAGAGAGAATCGCGATGCATTTGGAAAATCGCAGAATCGATGCGGAATCATTTCTCGATTCACGATGCAACGATTTATTTTCCCAGCCCTAATTTCGAGGATTGATTTTAAGCAAACGTTCACTGAATTTTGTACCCTAAACAACTGTGTTGGGTCACTGGGTCCTGAAGCAAAACCTGCTTCAAGGCTCCAGAGGTCAAAGGGTCCAGGGTTCAGAGGGGCAGACGTCTGTTCCACATGCAGGAGGTTTCAAATAACAAGCATAGTGGATGTCCCGCAGAGCCAGAAGCCTTGAGAAAATACTCTTTCTCTTGTGCAGAAACAGCACAGCGCCTCTACTGTCACAGTTGTCAGTGAAAAGCATTACCAGGCTGGTAAAAATAGACTCTTGCATTAACAAGACACCTGAAGGAATGAAGAGCTGGCAGCATGAGGTAGAACAGACTTCTGGGTTGGAAGGCCATTTGTTTGGAAGATGACCTCAGAGCGAGGCAGTTTGATCACAGTTTACTGCAGTTTCCACAGGGCCAGAGATGAGATCACATATTAGTCCTATAGAGCTGAGCTTCTGAGAGCTGTTTGCCCGCAGGGATGAAAAATGACAAAAGAGATCTCATTATTAGCATCTCAGTCGTTTCTCCCAGACACCAGCAATATGAGATGGAGAGCAAATGGAGGTCTCTTGTTTCTCAGATTGTGTGATCTCAGGTCTTTCAGAATAGACCTTAAAAACATCTCAAACTGTGCTCAGATTTGACTATGATACCAAACTCTACATTTAAAAGTCAGGGAATTATGCTAGAAAAAAACTGCATGTGGATCTCTTTAGTATCTCAATTATTCATCATTAATAAGATATTTTCTGCTTAAATTTCCTGCTTCTCAGACTGTTCTCACTAGGCAAAAAACATAGTAAATACATTCAGAGTAGATCTCAAAAATGTCCCAAACCTTGCTCAGATTTCCCAAAGGTACCAAAGTCAAGAAGAGCGGCACATACATGTAGATCTCTTTAATATTTCAACCGTTTAGACATACGAGCGTAAATGGAGAGCAAATGGAGTTTCAAAAGAGATCTCAAAATGTCTCAAACTGTCCTCAGATTCCATAAAGATACCAAAAGAAAAGAATAACTGCATATAGATCTCCTTATTATCTCAATTGTTTCTCCTATAGACACAATGAGAAGCAAACTGACCTGCTGAGATCTCTTGCTTAGATGTTTCTCCTGAGGACAAAACCCCTCCTAATCTCACATATATAATTACCCGAAAATAGATCTCAAAATGTCTCAAACTCTGCTCAGATTGATCAGAGATACCAAATGATGTCTTACATGAGGAGAGGAGAGTAACTGCATATGGATCTCTTTAATGTGTTTCTCCTAAACACCAATGAGATGCTAACTGACCTGCTGAAGTCTCCTGCTTCTCAGATGTTTCTCAAGAGAAAAGAAACCCTGCTAACTTCATATAAATCACTTCCTGAGTTTCAAAAAAAGATCTTAAACTGTCCTCCAATTTCCCAAAGATACAAAAAGAAAAGAGGAGCTGCACAAACGTCTCTTTAATATCTCAGCTGTTTCTCCTAGACAACAGAATGCAAACGGACCAGTATAATTCTCCTGCTTCTCAGATGTTCCTCCTGAGAGCAAACCTCCCTGATAATATTATATATCATCTCTTGAGTTACAAAATAGATCTAACAATATCTTAAACAGTTCTCGGATGTCTCAGAAATTCCAAAGGAGAGAAGAATTCCTCAAAGGTCTCTTTAATATCTCAGCTGTTTCTCCTAGACACCAATGAGATGCAAACTGACCTCCTTAGATCTCCTGTTTTTCAGATGTTTCTCACGAGAAAAGAAACCCTGTTAATCTCATATCATTTCCCAAGTTTTAAAAGAGATCTCACAAATGTCTCAAACAATTCTCAGATTTCTCAAAAATACCAAAAGAAAGGAGTAATAAGATCTCCTTATTATCTCAATAGTTTCTCCTGGACACCAATGGAATGCAATCTGACCTGCTAAATTATCCTGCTTCTCATATGCATCTGAGGGAAAACACCCTGCTAATCTCTCATATATCATCTCGGGTTTCAAAGGAGATCTAAAAATATCTCAAACGGTGCTCAGCTTTCTCAAAGATACCAAAAGAATGTCTCAAACAAACATACCATGAGAAAATTGTAACTTTTTTTAGAGACCAAGTAGATGCAAACTGACCAGCTGAAGTCTCCTGCATCTCAAATGTTTCTCCTAAGAAAAAGACCCTGCTAATCTCACATATATTTACATTTATGCATTTAGCAGATGCTTTTATCCAAAGCGACTTACAATTGCATTCAGGTTATACATTTTTAACCAGTACATGTGTTCCCTGGGAATCGAACCCACAACCTTTTGCACTGCTGACGCAATGCTCTACCACTGAGCCACACAGGAATATACATGTATCTCTCTAGAGTTTCAAAGAGATCTCAAAATGTGATAATGTGACAAGCCTGCGATCAATCAACATGAACTCAAACATTTCTCAAATTCTCATTAGACATGAAAGAGCAAACATGTCCTCTAGGCCACCTGTGACATCAAATTAGTATTTGAAGGATGAGAAATGACAGAAATAGAAAAGATCTCGATGCAGGTAGTTCGCCAAAAGTTGCTGTTTGCCTGAATCTCTGCCTGCTCGGTAAATCTCAGTAAAACTTGCTGACATAAGGCTAGAACGTACAGGCAGAAAAATCATCAAATAATCCAATACTACAGTACAGTCAATGCGGGGCCAAACTCCACAGGAGCGTCCATAAGTCACCCTCGTGTGTCACTTAGGACCTTCAGCTTGGTAGCTCATTATGTGGATTCGTAGCTATTGAACTGATTCGCAAACATTTACCTCATGGGTGCAGCTGTCAGGATTTTGATTTACTATTAACACATTGAAATGAATGAGTTTATTTGGTGAACTTCTTGTTCAATCATACAAGCAGAATAACACATGTTGCAATGGTGTTTGGGAATCTGCGCATGCCAGTGGAAAAATCCCAGAGGAACGAACTGCATAGCAGAAAACATCTACACACTATATCACACGTGACAGATTCGTGTAGATGCATGAAGCACTGAAATGCCTTTCATTCTGAACACATTCTCATACAAAGCAGAAATATTATTTGCACATTTAGAACTAATGAAGCTGCTTTGCAGGCAATTGGTTCTTCTCTTTAGCAATCTTCAAAAGTTGTTTCTCATGATCGTAAAACATTATGATCAAACGGTTTTAATTATAATTGTAGATAAATATATGAACGTTTTTGAAAGGGGTCTCTTCTGCTCACTAAAGCTGTGTTTATTTGATCAAAAATGATGTAAAAACAGTAATATTGTAAAATATTTGTACAATTAAAATGTTCTATGTGAATATATGTTAAAATGTAAATTTAAAGCATCATTAATGCAATCTTTCAGAAATTCAGAAATCGTTCTAATGCTGATTCGCTGCTCAAGAAACATTTCTGATTATTATCAATGTTAAAAACATATTTTGTGGGAACCGTTATACATTTTATTTTGAAGGATTCTTTCATGGATAGAAGGTTCAAAATAACAGCATTTATTTGTAATCATTTTGAAATATTATAAATACCTTTGCTGTCACTTTTGATCAATTCAATGCATCCTTAATGAATAAAAGCATTACTATCTCATAAAAAAACATCTTACTGACCCAAGCTTTTGAACAGTATTGTAAATTCTGCATGCATACAAATGTATTTATAAAACAAATATTTTAGTGAACGAAAAGCATCAATCTCATCATACATATTCTTCCTTCAATAGTATTTAAACACATGAAGGAATGAGCAAAGCTGGAATCTGGACAAACAAAAAGCTCAAATATAAAAGGTTTTATTTTTGTATCACGTGTTTTGCGCTTTACTTCTTTCCTATGCTATCATTTGTGTTAGTTTAGAGTCTTTGGTAGACTTTACTTTTACTCTAAAATGTAGAAACCTGTCATAGTACATGACAATGCTGCAGTCAGATCCACACTGTTATGAAAGCACATTAAGTAAGATGTTATTGATCTAGCATTTGCATGTTTTTTCTATAGAATTATTTTGTAAAGGGAAACAAGTCAAATTGTGTTGAAGGTGAAAATAATATTTGTGACAGTACAAACTGGTTTTGATTAAAATCAAAGTGATACAGCTACACAAACTGACTTATAGAGTTGCATTTACCTAACAAAAGTCATGCACACACAAAATGCATTACACTGAATAGGCATGAAATATGCAGGAGAAAACTCACCTTTCATTGGGACGTTGCAGGGCGGCCGGCAGTGTCAAGAGTCCTGTATATTCTCAGGTTTTGCTCTTTAATGTGGAGGTTTTCTGGTTTCGTGGAACCCGTCAGTCAGCCCTGGATGGTCCAAGTCCAACTCCTCCCCCCTGCACCTCCCTCTCGCTCCCATTCACAAAACACGTAGAGCGTGAGATTGCATAACGCCGTCACCCAGCGCTCCTTCAGCCTGTGAAGGTTTTTTTCTCTCTCTCAGCTGAAGGGCACCAGAGAAAGGAAACATTCTGGCTCCGTCTCAAAAGACCACCCTGATCACACCAGCCTCTCAGGAGCTGAATATAAACGGGGCTCAGAATGAATCTCCAGAGAGGATCATGGGATACTGATCAAAAGCAGGCACATTTCTATTGGAATATATATATTTTTTGTTTTTGAAAAGTGCACTCGGTTTTATTTTTACAGACAGATATCAGTCTTTTTAGTTCTATTTTGCTAAGACAAAAACAAACAGCGAACAAACATTCAGAACACCTCATCCACCACATAGCAACACCCTGGCAACCACCCAAAACACCATAGCAACACTCTAAAAGCACTCATAAGCTGCGTCCCAAATGACACACTATGCACTTATACAATATGTACTTATGCACTATGCACTCAACCATGCAGTGTATGAATTATATAAGGTTATTTTGTCATTAATAATCGGATTCTGATATCCCATCCCCCTTCGCGACGTAATTAAAGCTGCAGTTAAGTGCATGAATGTGCACGCACATCCCACACTTAATTTTTTGGTTATTTAAGTGCATCATCCGGGTATTTAAAGAGCACTTTTTATTTCAGTGTGAACACACTACTCGCACTATTTATACTACCAAAACGTCATATAATAGTGCATAAGTACGCGATTTGGGACGCACCTTTAGTAATACCGTAAACAAATTTCTCAGCAAAACTTTGGAAAATCGTAGCAACACCCTAGCAACCACCTAGAACACTAAAAACATTCTGAAAACATTAGTAATTGCATAGCAAAGACCTGGCAACCACCCACAGTACCTTAGAACCCACTCAGAACAACCGCATAGCAACATAAAAAAATACTCTGCATAATAGGCTTCTTACCCTATTAAATCACCCTAGCAACCACCCAGCAACACCCTTGCAATCACCCAAAATACCCTGGCAACCCAGAACACAAAAAATACTCTAAACGCATATAACCCATAGCAACACTCTGACAATCACCCAAAAACTGGCACCAAGAACACAAAAAAACTAAAGCATTAATACCCTAGCAACACCCTGACATCACCCAAAATACCTGGCAACCACAGAGAACACCAAAACGATTCTGGATGCATTAGAAACAGCATAGCAACACCCTGGCAATCACCCAAAATACCCTGGCAACCACGAAGAACACAAAAAATACTCTAAACGCATTAGTAACCACATAGCAACACTCTGGCAATCACAAAGAACACTAAAAACATTCTGAATGCATTAGTAACCTCATAGCAACACCCTAGCAACCACCCAGAACAACATATCAACCACAGACTAGAGAACACTAAAATAATTCAGAATGCATTATTAACTGCATAGCAACACCCTGGCAACCACCTAGCAACGTTCTAACAACTAAGAGCCCCCTAGCAACTACATAACAATGCAAGCACACAGACCATTGGAGCACTGAATCAGCACATTTTCTTAAGAAAAATTAAAAATAGTTGTATTATTGGTTATAATTTGGATGTTTTTATCCCTTAACTCAGTTTGCGAAGTATTCAAACGGTTGCTCATTCATTCCTTTCTCCTGCTCGTTCTTTGTGTCTTCAGGCGTTCTCTGCATACTGATGCTCCAGGAAGAGTGTTTTTCTTCCCAGCGGCTCAATGATGCTCATTTAGGAGAATAAACTATGCACGCAGCTCTCCCAGAGCACAGTTTTACTGCTCAGACTGTCGCTCGTTTATAACTGGGATGTAATGCAGTGCTCAATTATATTTCATTAAGCTATCAACTTCACCTCAGATGTTTCTTCTTAAAGTCTTCAGGAGAGATAAAAACATGAAACATACAAAAATGACCGTGGAGCATATTGAGGTTGTTGAGAAACATCTGAGACTCCAGCATCTGCTCATCTTCTTGCTGTCAGAGAAGCAGACCGCCGCGCATGATCCTTTTATAAGAGCTTTGCAGCATTTCACCACTAAACTGTGCTAAAGGTGATCTGTCAGTGAAGGTACGCAGAGTTCTTCAGCTCCAGGTACACACGGGCGTGTTGATACGATACGGAGCAGTCCATCACATCTGCTTGTTATCTTGTCAAAAACAACATCAACTTAATAGCAGAATGTGTGTGTGTGTTTGTCAGTATAACCATCTTAAAACATCCATGCTAAAGCAGAGATGCATGATTTACTCAAAGTTTACCGCACAGTGTTATACAGGGGGTCGACTTATTCAATCCCATGAACCTTCAAGAACATGTCTAGGTCATATTTCACCCCCCCAAAAAAAATTTTTTTAATATTAAATTAATAAATTCTAGTTATTTTAGGACTATCGAGAGTAAGATTTGTTGAGGATCTTCAATATTAATGATTGGAATTAGAGCATATTCATGGAAAAAAAGCTGGAGATTGAAGATAACTAGATACAGACCTGATATATAAAATAAATCATTAATGAGTGAAATATCAGGAAAAATATTACAAATAAGTATAAATGTCAAAACTGATTATCAGTCTTTTCTCTACAAATTTTGCCATGCCAAAATCTTAATAGTACTAAAAATAATCAAAATTTAATTTATTATTAATTTATTTTTGGGGTGATAATAATGATTATTATAATGAAAGATTATAATTAATCTCAAGAACCCTAAAGAACATGTCCGGGTCATTAGATTTATTACATTTTAGGACTATCAAGATGGTGAGGTTTGTTGGGGAATAAGACTGATTATCAGTTTTGACATTTTGTTTTATTTTTCCTGATATTTAACTCATAGCAAATTATTTATTTATATTTATATCAGGTCTGTATCTAGTTATCTTCAATCTCCAGCTTTTCCCCCTATGAAAGTGCACTAATATTAATCATTATTATAATGAAAGATTACATTTTGATTATTTTTAGGACTATTAAGATTTCTGCATGGTAAAATCTGTAGAGAGAAAGACTGATAATCAGTTTATTATTTTTTTTAGATACATATTTTGAGTATTTTTCCTAATACTGTATATAACTTAAAATATTTAACTTAAAATAAAATGTAATGTTCTAGTCATTTTTCACTAATAATCTAATAATAATTGTCATAATGTAAAAACAATCTCATTTTCATTACTGCAGTGTGGGAACAATAATGATATAATTGATTACAGTATACAGTTAAAACTCTATTGCAGTAAAAATGAGAATAAAAAACTTTGTTTTATTTAAAAATAACTAGATTTTTCCACAGAATGTAAATATATTTTGCATAAAAGAAACAAGGCTTACAAAAATAAGTTACAAAGCAACAACAACAAAAAAAATTGTCCTTTGATTTTTGATTGAGATTTAACCAGGATATTTTATTAGTATTTTTTTATTATTCCCATTTTTCTCAGTTTTGACCCGCACATTTTTTTTCCAGATTTGCCCAATTAAGGGGTCAGTTGCCCGGAAACCCTCTGTAATTCAGCCTGAGTACATACGGTAGCTTATTCATATAATTTAGTCGTCCAGGCAAAGTTATTGTGTAGAAATATGCCGTACGGCTCTCTGGCATCTTCTGGAGCAGCAGCACATGTATGGTTTACAGACCATCAAAGGGTGTTCACTGCTCTCTGAGCGTCTAATTACGCACATTCCTGTCTCCGAGACGGGGGAAAAGGGAAAACGGCACGATCTTGTCCAAACTTATTGTTCCACAATGTGATTTTGAAACGTTTAGCATCTATAAGAGGAAACATCTCTCCACATCACTTCCACAGGTCACTGGTCTGTCCGTACGGAGGAAGCTGCTCCGTCTCTCTCGTTTAGCATCACCTCGTCTTAACCGTGACCGGAACGCTGTTAATTATGAGTTGGAGCATGCGGTGCTCAGTTAACGGCTGTGCTGTGCTCCTAAAGACGCAGTAGGAGACTGCTTGCATAAAAGATCCTGGCAGAAGAAAAACAGGACAGAAAGAAAGCGCTAGAACGGCCTGAGACGGGAGTGTTTCTAATTCATGGGAAACTCACTGTGTCACTTCTACATACTCAAAGATGTATTAAAGGAATAGTTCACCCAAAAATGAACATACAGTTTACTGAAAATGTAGATGAGTTTGTTTCTTCATCAGATTTGGAGAAATGTTGCATTGCATCACTTACTCACCAATGGATCCTTTGTAGTGAATGGGTGCCGTCAGAATGAGAGGTCCAAACAGCTGATAAAACATCACAATAATCCACAAGTAATCTATAGAAGACAAAAGAAACAAATCCATCATTAAGATGTTTCTACTTTCAAACTGCAAATTTGTTGAATCTGAAAACAGCACGTGCGGGCGAGAAAAATGTGTAAAAATACTCACTAATAAAACATACAGGTTATATCTCAATCCAAAATTAAAATAAATAAATTCATAAACTACTGCAATAGAGTATTTACAGTATCAGCATACGGGTATGTTTTGAGAGTATATATCCATCAAATATTTTAATATCAAAATATATGTATTTTATTCACATATTAAATACAATTTGTTAAAACTATTAATAAATAAATATATCCAAGTCATAAAAAAACTGTATATTTTTCCTATCATAGGAAACAGTGTTGGGGAAGTTACTTTTAAAAGTAGCTAATGCATTACAATATTGCGCTACTCCCTAAAAAAGTTACTAATTACGTTATATACTTTTTATGGAAAGTAATGCGTTAGGTTACGTTTGAGTTACTTCTTAAATCATGTTTGTTTTTAATACATAAAAGTTATTATTTTACAAATGTAAAAGCCCTTTCACACCAAAAGTGAAGTGAATCCGCCTCAGGCTGAAGGAAATGTAAATTCACGTCTGTACAGTAGAGGGCGCCGCTCAAACCAATCACATGAAGAATATGACGCAAGAGAAGAAAGTTCAACACTATTCAGTAATAACTCAAATCAAACACAAATGTGTCATTTTTGCTTATTAGTATAGTTGAATTGGATCATCAAAGGTCAGTATTGTTCAATAATATGGGATTAAATACATAAATGATATTTGTCTTATTTAACATATTTGGTAACACTTTATTTTAAAGTTTCATAATACAGCATAATTACCTAATTAAGTACACAGTAGAAGCCGTTGTAGTTACATGAAACAAAATGTACTTACCATATAACTAAGTTATGGAACAGCCTGCACTTACAGTTTGTAATTATGCACATGTAATACATATGATACAGGCCGAGCCTGTTGCACAGCTACTTATGTAACCAAAAGAGTGTTACATATGTGTTGCAGACTTTATACAACGTAATTATAAAAGTATACAGACATAAGCTAAGTGTATCAAGATTGTACTTAAGTGTACTTCATGTGTATCTATACTGTACACCTTAGTTTGATTTAGCCCACCAGTATACAGCTAAAATACATGTAATACCTTTCTAATTACATTACAATTACAGAATATTACACAGGCATATGTTACTTAAAATAAAGTGTATCAAGATTGTACTTAAGTGTACTTCATTTGTATCTATACTGCACACCTTAGTTTGATTTAGCCCACCAGTATACAGCTAAAATACATGTAAAACCTTTCTAATTAAATTACAATTACAGAAAATTACACAGGCATATGTTACTTAAAATAAAGTGTATCAAGATTGTACTTAATTGTACTTCATTTGTATCTATACTGTACACCTTAGTTTGATTTAACCCACCAGTATACAGCTAAAATACATGTAATACCTTTCTAATTACATTACAATTACAGAATATTACACAGACATAAGCTACTTAAAATAAAGTGTATCAAGATTGTACTTAAGTGTACTTCATTTGTATCTATACTGCACACCGTAGTTTGATTTAGCCCACCAGTATACAGCTAAAATACATGTAAAACCTTTCTAATTACATTACAATTACAGAATATTACACAGGCATATGTTACTTAAAATAAAGTGTATCAAGATTGTACTTAAGTGTACTTCATTTGTATCTATACTGTACACCTTAGTTTGATTTAGCCCACCAGTATACAGCTAAAATACATGTAATACCTTTCTAATTACATTACAATTATAGAATATTACACAGGCATATGTTACTTAAAATAAAGTGTATCAAGATTGTACTTAAGTGTACAAGTAGCTGTGTAACAGACTCGGTCTGTGTCATATGTGTAACAGTAGCTGCCTATTACATGTGCATAATTACAAACTGGCTGTTCCATATTTTGTTTCATGTAAGTACAATGGCTACTACTAAGTACTTAATTAGGTAATTACTGTGTATTATGACACCTTAAAATAAAGTATAACCAACAAATTTAATTATTGCAGGTTTGTGTCTACCGTAAGATCATGTTCAACGCTCTGCATTTACACCTGATTTCTCTCAACATGGCAACACGAGAGCTGGCAGTCAATACATGGAAACAAAGTAACTCAGATATTTCCTTCTAAATGAAAATACTTTACTAGTTTCTTGAAAAAAGTAATCTGATTACGTAACTTGCATTACTTGTAATGCGTTGCTACCCCCAACACTGATAGAAAATGACCAATAAATAATTTGAATAAGAATTTGGTCATGGTAACATGGTAAACCATTATTTGAAGCAAATACCATGTACAGACAATAAAAAAACCTTCATTCAGAACTACGATAATGGCACTAAAACATCAATCAGCTAATATGTAATTATTTCACAAAAAAATCAATTACTATGAATGATGAGACCGCATACTTGGATGAGGTATAGAGACTGGACAACTGTCTCTCTCTGAACGTGAGCAAAACTAAAGAGCTGATGGTGGACTTCAGGAAGAGACAGCAGCGGCCCTACACCCCTCTTATGATCAGTGGGACCCCTGTGGAGAGGGTGAGCAGCTTCAAGTACCTCGGTGTAAACATCTCCGAGGACCTGACATGGACTACACACATTCAGACTCAGGTCAAGAAAGCCAGGCAAAGACTGTACCATCTGCGACAGCTGAGGAAATTCAGGGTCTCACCAGCTATCCTGAAAACTTTCTTTCAGGGCCATAGAAAGTGTTCTGACCTCAGTGCATCTCAGTGTGGTATGGTAATTCCTCAAACCAGACTGCAAGCTCTGCAGAGAGTCGTGCGCTTAGCTGAGCGCATCTCAGGGTCCCTTCCCTCTCTGCAGGACATCTACCTCAAACGCTGTAAAAGCAGAGCTGCTAAAAGACTCAAATCACCCCCCGTAAACACCATTTTCTGTTTACTGACATCTGGCAAGCGTTTCAGGAGCATGATGGCAAAAACTGAGAGACTGAGGAGGAGCTTCTTCCCTCAGGCCATCAGGCTCCTAAACTCAGTCTCATAACATCAACATGACTCCATTTAATAATCAGTAAGATATTCACTATTCTCCATCATCCGTATTGCAGCTATGACTGTATATATATACAACCTGTTTGCACATTATTCTTGCACATTCCTGCTTATATTATTATTTATGAAGTCTACAGTCCTGCAAATTTTTATATTTTATTCTTATTTAATTGTTTCCATACCTAATATTTATGTATAATTTATTTTCTTTTTGTTTGTATTCCATAATAATTGCACTGTCCATGGAGCGGACCTGACTTACATTTCACTGCAGGTTATACATCCACTATTAGTTGTGTACAATACAAATCTTGAATCTTAAAATGAGATTATATCACAATTTATTTACATAAAACACCTTGATGACCTATCAAACAAGCTGTGTTTAGTATGTCACAATTCATGAATATTTGCTGTTTTATATGTACACAGAGAGAGAGAAAGATCATGAAACGGTCTGTAGTTCATGTTCACAGACTGAACATGAACACAGTGTTCACAGCAGCTTCACAGACTGAACATGAACACAGTGTTCACAGCAGCTTCACAGACTGAACATGAACACAGTGTTCACAGCAGCTTCACAGACTGAACATGAAACACTGTTCACAGCAGCTTCACAGACTGAAGCATCAGGAGTCTGTAGGACATCTCGTTCATCTATCGCCCCCTAATGTTGAGGACATTTCAATGCATCTTAATTCCTCTGAAAACTCTAAACAAATACGAATGGCCGTTGACAATACATTGTAAAATATAAAAGTTATTTTTAGTTATATATAACCTTTTGACAATCAAAATGTGTTATTTATAATTGGATACACTTTATTCAAACTTCTTGAAACCTTCAAAACTCTGATAATGCACCATAACACTATGATCAATATCAATAACACCATTATCAGTCTTCCCAGCGCAGTGGAAAACTCATGGCTGATGTGAGACAGATCTGTTCCTCCTTATCATTTATGGGAGATAAAACTCAACTTAATATTTAACCAGGGCCTGTTCACATCCACAGATCAAGAGTGACGCTGAATAGAATTATAACTCCTCCTTTAGGACTCAGTATGGAGAAACTCCACGTCATTCCAACCTAGTGACTGTTTTCCTAAAAAAGAGAGCGGCTTGTTTACATCGTGGTTCCTAAAGTGTTCTAACGGGGTTTAAGGGTGTTTATGTGGATGCTAGGGTCTTGTAACGGGGGTTTAAGTGTGTTATGTGGATGCTAGGGTCTTGTAACGGGTGTTTAAGTGTGTTATGTGGTTGCTAAGGTGTTCTAACGGGGTTTAAGTGTGTTATGTGGTTCCTAAGGTGTTCTAACGGGGGTTTAAGTGTGTTATGTGGTTGCTAGGGTGTTCTAACGGGGGTTTAAGTGTGTTATGTGGTTCCTAGGGTGTTCTAACGGGGGTTTAAGTGTGTTATGTGGATGCTAGGGTGTTCTAACGGGGGTTTAAGTGTGTTACGTGGATGCTAGGGTGTTCTAACGGGGGTTTAAGTGTGTTATGTGGTTCCTAGGGTGTTCTAACGGGGGTTTAAGTGTGTTATGTGGATGCTAGGGTGTTCTAACGGGGTTTAAGTGTGTTATGTGGTTGCTAGGGTGTTCTAACGGGGGTTTAAGTGTGTTATGTGGTTGCTAGGGTGTTCTAACGGGGGTTTAAGTGTGTTATGTGGTTGCTAGGGTGTTCTAACGGGGTTTAAGTGTGTTATGTGGTTGCTAAGGTGTTCTAACGGGGGTTTAAGTGTGTATGTGTGATGATAGGTGTTCTAACGGGGGTTTAAGTGTGTTATGTGGATGCTAGGTCTTGTAACGGGTGTTTAAGTGTGTTATGTGGTTGCCTAAGGTGTTCTAATGGGGTTTAAGTGTGTTATGTGTTGCTAGGGTGTTCTAACGGGTTTAAGTGTGTTTATGTGGTTCTAGGTGTTTCTAACGTGGTTTAAGTGTGTTAGTGGATGCTAGGGTGTTTCTAACGGGGGTTAAGTGTGTTACGTGGATGCTAGGGTGTTCTAACGGGGGTTTAAGTGTGTTATGGTGGTTCCTAGGGTGTTTAAACGGGGTTTAAGTGTGTTATGTGGATGCTAGGGTGTTCTAATGGGGTTTAAGTGTGTTATGTGGTTGCTAGGGTGTTCTAACGGGGGTTTAAGTGTGTTTATGTGGTTCCTAGGGTGTTCTAACGTGGGTTTAAAGTGTGTTTATGTGGATGCTATGGTGTTCAAACGGGGGTTTTTGTTTAAGTGTGTTATGTGGTTGCTAGGTGTTTTCTAACGGGGGTTTAAGTGTGTTATGTGGTTGCTAGGGTGTTCCCCAGGGGGTTTAAGTGTGTTATGTGGATGCTAAGGGATGTTCTAACGGGTTTAAGTGTGTTATGTGGATGCTAGGGTTTCTAACGGGGGTTTATAAGTGTGTTATGTGGTTTGCTAGGGTGTTCTAACGGGGGTTTAAGTGTGTTATGTGGATGCTAGGTGTTCTATACGGGGTTTAAGTGTGTTATGTGGATGCTAGGGTGTCTAACGGGGGTTTAAGTGTGTTATGTGGATGCTAATGTGTTCTAATGGGGATTTAAGTGTGT